>JAVCKT010001578.1:0-10163 GCA_032273925.1 Rhynchotus rufescens
TTATTATGCATCACCCAAAAGCATTCAAATATCTTCACATTAAGATGTAAGATCATACAAATGTTAATTGTAGACTCATCCAAATGTTAACAGTTGTTTTTCCTTTTTTTCCCCTCTCTCCTGAGGGTATAAACAGATATTTGATTAGGTTGTCATGTTCCACCAAAACATCTTTTTAAAGAGAAATTTCTCAATTTTTATTTTGCCTGACAGTGGTGAAAAATAATGCACTGTCAAGATGTAAAGAGATAGAATCACGAGGACTAGACTTTATTTATGGCAGTGATACCAGAAATCTAGATTTGATGCTTGCTGAAATAATTTCTCTGGTGGAGAAAGGAGGGAAGCATTGTGGAGAACATGTAAATCATTTATGCTCTCAATTAAAAATTTATTCAACACCTATGGTTTCAGACCAAGATGTGGCTGGAAAAAGAAAGAAACAGAAACTCTGTTACTGTCTCCTTCAAGGCCCCATATCCTGTCATTTAAAGGAATTTTCATTTTTGTTCTATATTTCACATCTTTTTAGAATAAAATATTTTTTTACTTTCTTATTTTGTTTTGGCACCCCAGTGTTTTCTTTACGTAATAATCTGATATAAGGATAAGTGGTGCTTACACCTTCTTTTCATGATTTCTTCCAATCTTTTAGCATGTCTTCCCCATCCTCTCATTATCATTTCTCCTGTGTCCTGTTAGTTCTTGGTTTTTGCTGCTTTTTTCCTCTGCTCTGGCCTGTCTCTCCTCTCCTAGCTCCCTTGTTAGCTGCCCCGTCAATCTACTCGTTCAGTCATGTTCAATTCTCCCTTCTCTCTTTTCTCACTCAGGTGCCTTCAATGTACCACACAGAAAAGAAAAACCTTCCACAACAAAACCCCACAGGCTGGAAAAAATAGCAGAGGGCTTGAATTGAGGTAAGAGACTCTTTTAGGTAGGGAGTGCACACAAGCAAAATGCTAAGCCTGCTTCTCCAAGTGTTGCTGGGCTGAAAACATAAAAACTGCCTGGATCTATAATCACACAAGGTTGGAGGAATTCTTATTTTTTTCTAGTTGTTGCAAGGAGGAGTTTCCCCTCACATCATCATTTCTGAGAAGCTTTTGGGCTGGGGAAGCAAAATAGAGCACGTGTGGCTTTCCCCAGCAGGGTGCAAGGGAGCTGGGTGCTGTGGCTCCCTGCAGCTGGAATGAACACGGAGCAGGTTCCATTGTGACAACTGGTGTTGTGTGTGTTTTCTTATTGAATGGTGCTGCGGATCATATTTAAGGTATTAAAAACATGAAATGAAAAGTAGCATTACCTTTTGCTTCTGCTTAAGGTAACTTAGAAAGGCAAGATGCCCCATGTGGAACATTTGAGTTGTCTTCTATTTCTAAAAATGCCACTACTGTCTGTTTAATGGCCTGCATTTTTTGTGTCTGTGTGATTTAATTTACCAACTGTTTTTTAACAGAAGTACTCAACATCCATAGATATGTATGAGGAAAGCAACTGTATGGTACATAAACTTGTGTCAGCAAGGATAAAGGAATAAAAAAAGGTGTGAACACCACATGAAAAGCTTTTCACTTATTTAAAGCAGGTTTAATTTTGTGCAAAGCTTCAACTGACACATACTGCAATACCTAATGTACTGTACTCCCAGACTGGGTTCACAGCGTATTCCCATGAATGTTTTTAGGAGCTGTCTTGTGTCTGTAATTTAAGATAATGAAAAGAACCTAGAAGTGACTTTAAAAAAAAAAAAAAAAAAAGTCACCTGCATGTGAATGGAATAAGTATGTAACTCCAAATAGGTTAGGAATTATCACTGTTATGCTATATTGGATTTCACGGGGAGCAGTGTCAGTGCGGAGTCTCTGAATTTACTATGCATCTGCATCACAGCGGAATACGCTCTAATCTTTAGGAACCCAAGGCTTACTTGGCATTTGAAACAAACTAGTCTTTGTCTGCACCAACTGTGCCTTGCAATCCTGTTAGATAAAATGAGGCGCCCGTTCCTGTAATCCCTGCTGCCTGGTGTGCCCGCTTGCCGAGCCGCGGGAGCTGCGGAGCCGTCTCCGCGGTCGTTCTCCAGCTCCTCTCCGTTCCTTGGCTGCTGCAGCTCCAGGGACAACCCATGCTCGCACTTTGTGGGACTGCAGCGTGCCCAACACTTCTCACAACCAGTTCTCTCCCTCCCTATATATCTTTGTGACGTTTTGGCCAATGATACCTAAATGGGTGATGTCTGGTGAGGCTGCTGCTGTTTGCCTTCATACCCTCAGGTCTAGAGCCTATTCCTAGCTTACAACCGTGTCAGAATGGAGAAAAACCAACGTCACAATGAAATACTGCTATTAAGAGCATTAGCAAAGAGTAACGGGTCAGAACGGTGTGGCCGCTACCTTGCCACCATCACAAGCCTCTGTTGTCGTTTGGAAAGCATTTACCTTTCCTAGTGCTAGTGAATTATTGCTGCAAGGCTGGTGCTTTAAGCCATTAGTTAAAACTAATGTTTTAACTTAAAAGCTTAACATATTTCACGCTTATGCTACTGAAATGGCTTAGCAACAAACAAACAAATGAGCAAAAGAAGCCTCCAAAGCTTTCCAGATGGCTAGTTCTCACTGATGTACTTTTTTTTTTTTCTTTTCCTCTGGAGCTTCAAAATATGTTTAAATTATGAAATTTTGTGTGATTACAGGAACTTGGCAAAACACTCATTAAGGTTTTAGTCTGTGGAGTGATACTATAGAGAACTGAGGATGAACAGTCACTGAGTTATACGACTGTCCTGTTGCTCGTGCAACGTTGCTGCCTTGGATTGTAGGGTAGGAGCAGTGGGTTGCAGGGTCAGACTTGCTCATGTGCTGCACTCTTGCTGCTCTTCTGGGCCAAATTTATCCTTAGCAGAATTGCCAAAACTGATAAGATTGCAACAGTAGTTAATTTGTCTTCCTTTCCTTAAGATCAGTTGCTGAGCATCTCCTGTGCTTTGTCTCCAGTTTCTCCTTAGGCCGGGTGACTCGACACCAGCCTCCTGCACTCTGGTGGGTGCTCTGGAGGGGGTGATGGCAGTGCTAATAGAGAGCAGAAAGTGAGGAAAGGAGGAGGGGGAAATGATGAAAAAAAGGGAAATAAGGGAAAGAGGGAAACCCAAATCAGCCTAGGGACAAGCTGGCAAGCAGGACTATGTCTTGTGCTTCAAATGGAGGTGAATCTTTACTGGTATCTTTACTGGCCTGATGGTAGCAAGTGCTCCCCACTCCTCAGCAAGGGAGAGGTCTGCTAAAATACAGTGTTAAGGGCAATACTAGTGCAGGCAAGAGGTGGAGTTTAAAAATAAATAAAAGCTGGTGGCCTTCTAGGAAAAAAAGTGGAGTTAGCAAGAATCTGCACCATTGTGTGATGCTGCAAAGAGCCGACACCTGCTCAACACCAGATATGAGGCAAATTGGCCTGAATTACTCAGCTGTAGCTTAATTCTTCAAGACAAGGATGTAGCAACTGTTCATGTCTAAAGCAGGACAGGGGTGGGAATAACTATGCAGTTCCCTCAGGCAAGCCCAGTGCATGCAGAATACCTAATGACTTTGCATTCTGCACTAATGTCAACAACAAGGTCCATTGCAATGGACCTCCTGTAAACCCAGCATCCCTGATGACCAGGGAGCAGTACTGTGTTTGGAGCTGCATTGTGGCAGCATTCTTGCTCTGTCTACCTGTTTGAGTAACATACTCTGCAGTAAGGACATACCCAAGTATTCAACACTCACCCAGGATCAGAAAAGTGCGACTTGCTGACTGATCCTCAGCTTTACTGCAGTTTTACCTCAGAACAGACAGTTCCTCTGGGGTCCAACCAGATGCTGTCTTAGGCATTTGTGGACTCCTGCCATATATCACTGCCAGTATATGAATTAAAAAGCAAATGCTGCAAATAAGGTGAAGACATAAATAACAGCATAGCAAGGGGAGATGTGCTTAAGCCCGAGCAGTGGGCTCTTTTCTAATAACTCTCTGTCCATCAAGGCACTGATGTGCAATAACCTGCAGATGGCTCAGCAGTGGGTGGCATTAATATACTTGGGGTTTCTCTGGCATACAGGTGCTCTGCACTGTCCTTGCTTTGCCAGCAGCCAGCCTTACACACTGCTGCTGTCAGCTGCAGTGAGCAACACGCACTCACTGTCATGCACAACACGTTCACTCGTGGTGGGCTCACGTGTCCTCCCAGGCTGGGGAGGAAAAGCAGGCAAGTTGGGTTGATGTCCTTCACTTTTTGCAGGGATATCGGTCGAAAAAAAAATGTGTCAAGCAGCTGAAGGATCAGAATACCAAGGCTAGTCAGGCAGTCTGCAGATGTGGGTTTTTTTGCACCCAGAATCATGGTCTGACTACACACACCTTCACCTTCAAGGGACCTCTTTGATGTTTGTGTAGTATGGAAAGCTACTGGCTCTACCACATGCGCTGAACTTGCACTGTACGTTTACATATAAATACTCAGTTGGCATCTAAATGCTTATTTCTCTTTAATAAGAGCAATGACACCATGCAATGCTTTCTCAGTGAAATTTTGAGTAGAAGAAAATAATCTGAGTCCTGGCAAATGAAGAACAGGAAGGTATGTCAAAAGGAGGGGTATGCTGGATAATATTAAGAAAGTTTCATTTCCTAGGCATTTTAGAGAGATGGAGAGAGAGAAAAGATGAAATATTTATGATGTGAATATTATTATGGTGTGTGTAATGATGAAAATTTTCAAAATTACATATTGAAAGGTCTTCAGTCTTCACTGTATCCATTGATGGGCTACTGCCGGAAGGGAGGAAAAAGAAAAGAAAAAAAAAGAGGAAGGAAAAGAAACATCTCTTAATTTTTGACTGAAATGGATCCATAGAGAATTTCTATCCATTATTATAACTAAAACATGAATATATTGTGATATTAGGGTGTTGAATGTTGAACAATACCTAGCCAGACTGAAAATAAAAGACAAGTCAGCCCAAACAGGAAGATACATGAGACAGGCCTGTTTGCTCACTTTTTAGGCTTGAACACTTTCTTGAGAGGGAACAGTCATAAACTGAAAAGGTCCTTGCATTTTTGCATCAATAATTAAAGCGGATAATTTCTGAGAGGGCACAGATTTCTTGTAGTTGATAACTATGTGTTATCACGACTTCCAATGCACAGTTTTCATGCAATGTGCTTGTCTTGCTACAGAGCATTTAGAATATTGCATATTATTGTTTAAGTAATGGGTGTGGGGACATTATAATGCTTGCGGCCATAATAATGGCCCCAATAATAATAATAATAATAATAATATAATGCTTCTCTAGGCCATGCTAGCCTAGAGAAGGTAGCTTCAAGAGCTCAGTATGCCATCTTAGTTTTGTTAGTGGTGCTAAGGAGATGGACTGGAAGAGATATTGGAGGTGGATTACACTCTTTAGCAAATAGCAGAGTTGTTTCATATTTGGCATCAGTAGAACTTTGCTGGTTTTAAGTCAGTAACAAGAGATGGAGAGGACTGGGCCATATCTCAAGAGTGAGAGAGGAGGCCCAGGGCTTGGACCTTCTTGGTCTGCTTCTGCTAGCATTGGGAGAACAGATCCTCCAGTGAGAGTGAATCCTACCCCTGTAGAGATATGGTTGGTGCCTGGGGTACTAATAAAGGAGAGAGAGGAGACCCTTGCCTTCCCCGTGTTAAAGCTGACTAAATCCTTGTCCAAAAGGTTTAACATTGTTTTAATAGTTTGATAATGATGCTTTTGTTTTCCCTTTTTTATTTTTTTTTGAGAGAGAGAGATGGAGATATGGGTTTCTTAAAAGATTCAAATTGTTTAATGATAAATTTAATTTCTTGTCATTAAACAGGACAAGGAAACTCAAACCCTTTCTTTTAATGTCCAAACGGAAAAACACAACCTTATTAATAGCATTATCTTGAAAGCTCTGTTTTCCTCTCTGCTGCATTATCCAGCTTCTGAAGGAACTCTGCTTTTAGCCACATGCTTATGTGCTGCTGAATGCATAAGATCTTGTGCCCAAACCTACGGATAAATATATCCCAATAGAGTAGGAGACTATTTACTTTCCTGAATAGAGCCATTAATACATAACTGAGAAGTAATGTTCACTCTCTAATAATAAAGACCTCAAAATAATAATTACAGTGTCATTAATATTATATTTTAGGTAGAGGAGAAACATTTCTTGCGTTGCTATTTCTCATTCCTATTATATGCATCCACAGGTGAGTGTCTCACTTCCTGACAAGCCTAGGAGGAAGATGACAGTCTTTCTGAATCAGTTAACAGAGATAATTTTTTATCAAATCAAAAATGAGATACCGGCATAACCTTGCTTGTCGAGAAGCTGATGTATAATAAGGCAATCTCAGTGTTTTAAATTCAAAACATTTGATGGGATATAGGTCCACAGCATAAAGGTATAGCTGATATAGCTATTAAATAGTAAATAATAAAGATATTAGCTGATATAAATGATAGGGACCATAAATGGTGTAGAACAGGATGCTATCTATAGATGTGGAAAGCGAATGGTCTTGTGAAAAAGTCTTGCAGAAAAGTAAAGTTTCAAGAAGCAAATTTATTGCATTATCCCTTGTCCTGCCTAACTAAATATTTTTTTTAGCCAGGCTTTGGCATGGGAGAGGTGGTAGTGACATCTACAGTTAAAACTACCTAGTATTTTCCATAATAAACATTTGAGTATTTTGCCAAAATTTAACTGCTCAGACTAAAATATTCCAAGCTTGTTGCTTGCCTCAAACTGCAACAAAATGTGTCGGTAATGTTCAAGAGCAAGGCTATGAAAAAAAAAATCCATTTCCCCCAAAAAATCCAAAAAATGGCTGTTTCTTTGAAGAAGGTGAGAAATGGATGTAGTCATGATTCAGCCTTCAATTTGCTTCCCCGTTGCCTTTTGCAGCCAAGACGTTGGATTTAGCTGTCCTATAAGGCTTGAAAGATGACAGATGTAAGTGGCTGCTTTCCTACTGACTTTCCTGAGAGCAGAATTTCACCTGCCCGGAGGAGCTGCAGTACCATTAGCCACATACAACACCGTGCCGGGTCTGACCTCTCGCCAGGAGAAGCAACTAACTTCTCCCTGGGGAGAGCGTGGATCCAAAGCCATGTAGCTACAAGCACGATAGCTACTGTGCACACAGCGCCGAGGCCCGGGCTAATAGGCCACAGCGCAGGGAATATTGGCTTGAGCATCATCCTAATGCAGTTTCCAGTAAGGATTCTGACCTCTGTGCAGGTGAGCTACCTGCGGGATGGGAAACCGGGTTGTTGCAGTGTGTGGGATGGCAGCAGATGAGCACTGAGATGGTCAGAGTGGCCTCCTGAGCTCAGCAGTGCTGAGGACTGTGGCCATGGAAAAACAGGCTGCACTGTTAGCTGCAGAGCGACTTGCGAGACAGCCTTGCTTATCTGTGTACACGGGGCTCGAGCTGCACAGGGATCGTGCGCCGAGCTATTTTGTAACTTTTTTGTGCCTAATTCTGCATGTTGTGCATTCATTAGTATTGATGTCAACATGCTTTCCCTAGGAAAGCCCAGGCTTAGAAAGAAAGAGATTTGTAGTTAGGTAACAGGTGGTATGAACTGGTCAGAAGAACTATACATGATAGTGCAAGGTGGGCAGTATGGGAGCCTGTTTGAGTGCGGGTCAATTGTTCAGTGCTCCAGCTTTTGCAAGCTCAGCTTCAAACACCTACCACATTTTATGCCCACTATAAACGTGCAGTCACTAAGTGTGCTGATATCCAAGGAAAAAAAAAAAATCCTTAGCTAACCTTGAAATAAAGCACCGAGAATAAAACTCCTTTGTGTGGATTTTCTGAGGCATAATGGATTTGTGATTGTAAAGGGTCCAGGACCTTTTCATCACATGACAAATAAAAAGTGAAAGAAAGACCCATGTGACTTTGCCAACCTTTCAAATTACATTTTTGGAAAAGTATTTTTAATCTGAATGCATTAATTCCTCTGAGGACAGCTGTGTTTTTTGCCGACTTGGTCAGGTTATGTGGAGCTCTACCTCTAGCAGAGGCTACCATTTTAAATTTAGCATGTTTCAGCTAATCACTTCAGCTTGTGGAGTTTTTCTGCTGTGTTACCTGTAGCATTTTGCTGTCAACAGGGATGAATTGTTTGCATTGTTTTTTTTTTTTTCCCAAGTCTTCTTTCTCAGTCACGAATCTTTAGCATTCGTGCACCTCTACCTGTCTGCACCATGTATATGTCTACAACTAACCAACTTTGTCCTTCATTGCATAGTGTTTCTTAATTCTTTTTCAAGGAAGAAAATGAGATGGAATATTTGTATGTTTTCCACAGCCAGGCAGAAAGTCAAATTTAAGAATTAGCTGTAATATCTGAGGATTTCAGGTTTATTTTTAATTCATTCCTACCTAGCTAACTTGCACAGATCTTTTATCTGGGCCGGGCCCTGCCACTTACAGCTACCTGTGGAGTTCCAGACCCTCAGCATGTCCTTATTTTCCAGGACTTTGAATGTCTTTTACTGTGAAGCCCACTTGGTGTTAAAATTGTCATTGCCGGTACTTCTGTTTTTCTCGCACAGCCACAGCACAAGCACTGTGCTTTTGATGCCTGCCCTTCTTCACAAGGAAAAAGTGAAGCCAGGTCATAAAGGGTGATACCAGAAAAAGAAAGAATGTAAAATAACACTCATTTCCACTAGAACTATACTTTGGCTAATTCTGAGATGTTACTACCTATCTGCAGTTGCCTATATACTTCAAGTCGCTACATTTTGTTATAGCTATTGTAAGACCTACTGTTAATGAAGATAATAGCCATAAATTTTACTCTGGAAGACAGTCTTTATGTGGAGGTAAAGCAGCCTTAAAGTGGCAGCCATGGCATGTCGCCGTATAGAAAGCAGTTCGGGGGTGATGGGGATAAGATCAGTCGTGGGGAAAGCCAGACAACATCAGAATAAAATCAGAATGAAAATATCTGTATTTACAGCCACTGCGTGCTGTAGAGGTGTGAACACAAACTGTATCGGTATTCCTAAGGAGAAGCAAGTAGTGGTTGCTACCAAGTGTTACTCCTCACTGGAAATATCCTCTCAATACTTCTATCAAAGTTCTCGGGCTTGTTCTGCAAATTTTGCAAAAGAATAGCAAGAAAAGGAGCATGGAGCACTTTATTTGTGCTCCACGCGTGCATAAGCAAATGCATCCATTTCATTGAGTTCTGAACAAATACTTCTCCAAGGACAACTCCTTCACCAGCCTAAATCTCATCCCTAATCCCAGCTGATTCTCTGTGTCTTCACTGGCTGTAACAGCTACTCTTCTGCCCTGTAGGTTAACGCTGTCCCTTTAGTCCTGCCAGTGATATTGGCTTTCACCTGCTGCACGTGCTGCTCGTGCAGGTACAGTGTCAGTTCCTAAATGTTCCTCCCTTGGCCCCATACATCCACAGTGCAGGTACAGGCTTGCACTTCGTGCATTTCTGAAGATCCACCTCTACCATCTGCCTGTGAGGACTTTCTAATCGAGCAGATGAAAAGTGAACACCAGCACCTGGAATTCACTGTTCATTCAGACACTGTTCATTCAAACACAGGCTTCTGTCATAAAAACTCCTCAGCCCCAGGCTGGGGGTCTCCATTGCTGGGGCTTCCCTGCCCCTTTGCTCATCTCCCGAAGGACCGAAAGCAGCGGGTCATGCCGAGGGCTATGAGCAAAGGGACCCTCGCGCATGTAGCGCAACGGGAATCACGTGCGGAGCTGGAGGCAGGAAGGTGTGAGGACACTGGGATTTAAGGTACAGTTGAGCGATGGGATTGCCCTTTGGCACCAACATTAAAGTTTGCCAGCTGCTTTCTGGTGAAATATTCCGTGATTCTGCGGAGCCTGCCCTCGCTGGGACAGCCCTCCCCAGTGGCGACACCCCCAGCGCACACAGAGGGGGCCCTGCAGCCCCTGCCCTTGTCCCCCACTGTCCACTGTGTCCCCAGGAACAACCTACAGCTCCTGCCCTTTAGAAGCCGGTAGCACGGGGGTGTCTTTGCGCGGACCCTGCGGCGGCAGAGCCCTGCACACACACACACACACACACACACACCTACACACACACACGTATAGCGATGTATGT
>JAVCKT010001579.1:0-19265 GCA_032273925.1 Rhynchotus rufescens
CAGCATTCTCCTATCTTTTCTAGACCGAAATATACTTGGTTTGGTGAGAAGAACCCAGGTGCCCATCTGAAACACTGGCATGAAGTACTCAATTTCTAATGCTGCTCCCTAAAGTCTGAAACAGGGGTGAAAATTCAGTTCAAGAGTTATGATCAGTAAAGAGATACAGTCCCTGCTTTTATGCAGGGAAAGTTAAGACATGTATATTAACAGCTAAAATGAGTTTTATTGCGCATTTGTTTTGCTTGGTCTGCAAAGTCTCAGAGCCTCTCCAGGGTGAGCAGTCACTGGTGCCATCCATGGAATTTTTAACAAAGTTCCATCTAAGGCGTCCTTTTATTACATGTGAAAACAGATGAGCCAGGAGTCAAGGCTGCCAGGCCCTGAACAGATTTGCTCCTGAATCCCTGACACGCAGTAAGTTCATCCTCTCAGTCATCTTTCAGAAAATCTACAGCAATGAAAATTGAAAATAAACTGGGCATGTATATGTATAAAACTGGTCTTCATTTTTGCTCAATACAGTTTGAGCAGTGGGACAGTGAAAACAAGTATGTTGAGAGTCCTGTATAATCAAGAAACATAATTTGGACTTCATTTGTTTATAGTGTGATTTTTAGGCAAACAGTATCATAAAGATTTGTGTTTGAAATACAGTCTCAGGGGTATCTCTACAGGCTGCCTTTCTGAAACAAAATAATTTCCTGTCTCAGATCTACACACGCTCTGTAATTGAACCTGTTGCGGCACCAGCACCAGCTAAAGAAGCCACCACCCCCCAGCCTGAAAACTCGAACACAAACACTTTGTACAGAAATACAGACCGGCAGCGAAAAAAGTCCAAGATGACAGATGAGGAGATCCTAGAGAAGTTGAGTAAGTATCCAGTGTGCCTCGTTTGGGAAGGCAGTGTGGTGTGGTGTCGTCTTAGGACTACGTGCACCGAACATTTATCCTCATTTCAATGTCACAGGGCACCAACAACTCCGTATCCAAACTGCTACTGTGCTTGGAGGAAGAGAGAGCACTGGGCAGCCCTTCTGCCTCTGAGGGCATTTGTGGCCAGGTCATATTTGCCCAAACTGCATTCTGTGCTGAAGGCCAAAGAGGAGATTTTTTTCTGGTTGAGTAGAAGGCTGTGCCCTGGTGAATGGCCTAGTGAGCTCCTTTCTGTTGAGACCCAAATTCAACAGAGTATTTGGTTTCCTAAATTCTGCTTAGGCTCTAACTTCTCATCAGTCATCAGAGCCAAAATACAATTACTACTGTTGTTGATCTGTCGTTCCTGTGCTAAACTAACCTCTGTTGAAACTGCCCCGTCACTGATGGCTGGTGTGACTGCAGGCACTGCAGCCTCAGATGTGAGACTGCAGGTACTTGTGTAGAGTTTTAGGAGTTTTTCTTTAGAGAAAATGAAATCCATTAATGCATTTATTCCTGAGCTGGTAGTTACCTGTGTATCACCTTATAAAGAGAGGAATTAGAGTTCCTTCAGCTGAGATTAAGTGTTTGAGATGGGTTTCTTAACGTGAGATTTGCAGGTATACTGCATAAATGAACATAAGAATGTATGTTATTTTTTTGAGCTTCTGTGTAGCTCAGATTAGGACTGAGCCATATCACAAGTTTTATCTTTGAATGTTGCAGGTCTTATATGTATTCTCTTTCTTAAGATTTTTGTATTCAGTGAGCCAGATCTGAAGGTCTGGCTTTGGCAAATTGCAGTGTAGATGCTGAAAATCTTTTAATTCCACAAAGCCATCCGAAAACTGGATAATGCCCTTTTATTATAGTCCTGGAATAATTATATTTAAGCACATGTGCTTTTTTATTTATTTAGTCATTTAGATGACTTCTCCACCTTTCCTAGTTCTTCCACAGTTGGTTTTCTTCTATTTTTAGGAAGACATTCCCTTCCATCTTTTATCTTAAATTGCTTTCATAACTCTTTTCTGCTTGAAATAACTTGTGCCTTTTTAGAGCCACTTTCATTACAAGTTTTACTAGGGAGTAAAAACTATAGTATTGAGATAAGATCAAATGAAATTCTGCCTGTAATGAAACCTTGAATATGTTCCACTCTAATTATAAGACATAAATGGCCCAGATCTGCTTTCTTAAGTACTTGATATTTAGGACTTTAGGACTTGATAAAGGAAAGTGCTAAAGATGTCAAAATAGTTGATGTGTTTATTTTTTGTCCAAAATGGGAAGTGCTTTTCTGAACTGCGACCACAGCCCAGGCTATTGGTTTCAGTTCTGTCGCATTTGATGTGCACAAGAAAACAGCCACAGGCAACTGACCTTCAAAAGTAGCTACTCAAGATCTGAAATCTGCGCTGCAAAATCAGTGGCAGTTTTGGAATCATACTAAAAATATTTGTAGTTGAGTCTCTTTTTCTCTATTCTTTTCTAACATGAACTTCCATGAACTTCTGATATTTGTCCTGGTAGAAACATCATGCCATTAACTAGCTAGCTGAAGATAGCACCTAGGCAGGCAGTGACAACACGGGATTTTCCCTGCCACCCAGCCCGGGATGACGGCAGGACTTGGTTCAGTGCTGCAGAGATGGGCTGAGGACCGTGAAGCGCAGCAGTGCGAGCCTCCATCCGCACGAGCTTCCTCCCAGGCACATCCTTGGCTTTCACTTGCTTTAAAGGACCAGATTCCTCTGGTCACGTTCTTCTCCGCAGGATTATTTTATACAGAAGAACTAGTTCAGTGAAGTAGACAGCAAGCTCTTCTTCCATTACGCATGTTGGTGAGTTCCTACTTTGTATCTTCAAGAAGTTTTGCTGCTAAGCAGCGACTACAACATTTGCACCTCATTGCTGGCTACTCTCATCCCTTGACTGGAGCAAAATAGAAATAGTTACTGGCTCCCAAAGAGCGTCTTGGCTTTGGCTTGGACTCCGACCAGTGCGATTGGGATAATTCTCACAGGTTGGGATGGCCAGGCAGGATCACTTCATGCTGCGTTGGCTTCCTCAGCCTGCAAGGTCCCTCTGAGGGAAAACAGACAGAAACCTCTTCCCCTGCAGCTCCCAGTTAGCGCCCTGGCCGTGGCCAGCAAAAGCCTCAGCAGGGCTGGTACCAGGGAGGATTGATGCCTCTTCTTGCTGCATTGGCAGGCTGGGTTTCTAACTGTGCATCCCACCAGATGCCCGTTTGGATGCTAAAAGCATCCAGAGATATGGCCTAGACAGAAGAGAGAAATGTGTAGGTTGATACTTGCAGTGAGAGGCACATCACATAGTTTTAATTTGAAAGCACCGGTGAATAAATAGGTTTTGTGTTTTTATTTGTAATGGAGGAATGTTGCCAGATTGCTGAGACAAAATGTGCAGTCGCCCATTGGGTGTTTTTGCTCCTAAACTAATCTGCTCTCAGGATTTCAGTGATGTGTGTTCTGAGCTAAATCTTTAGAAGGCATTTGCATTGCCATTAACCCATCAGCTTTTGCTTCTCCTCCTTGTTTGTATTTTATCTAGGAAACTAGTGGACCAGAAAAAACAATATTGTTTTTTAATTAGTCCTTTGGATTTGTTTATCAGATTTTTGGCTTTTCCATCTCTTACAAGCAGACTGTCCGAATTAGGGCCTCCCTTCCTTCCCGTTCAGGCTGCCTGCGCCTCAGAGCGCCCGCGGCCGCCCGCTCTGGGTGTTCTGGTTTAACCGTGAGCAGCCCGTGCGCTGCACACCCGCCTGGGACGGGCACGCGCCGTGCCCCGTGCCGTGCCCCGTGCCGTGCCCCGTGCGGTGCCCCGTGCGGTGCCCTGTGCCGGGCTGTGCCCGAGGAGCCGGCCGGTGCCCGGTGCTGCAGCGAGGAGCCGCCGGGAGGTGGCAGCAGCCCATCTGGCCTGGCCTGCGCCTCACAGGGAGGTTGTCGGCTTCGTATTGTGCAGCAGTCTCCATGACAGCTGTTCCCGCAGGGTGTTGCTGTTCCCGCCACCCCTCACAGGTTCCTTTGGGGTGTGGGCATCAGTATGTGGAGACTGCAGGTCTCCTGTGGTGTGGGACTTCAAATGACACAAGCAAGGTCGTCTTCGTGCCTTGGCCTCTGTAGTGAAGTGTAAGGGTCATAATTCTTAAAATCCCATAGTTAATTATGATGTTGGCTGTTCCACTTCAAAAGGCAAAGCCATTCTTTTGGGCAACTGCTGAAAAGTTGACAAGATCCCTCCCTGGAAACACTTTATTGCTACATTTAATCTTTGAAAGTGTTAAAGACTGTGTGTGATTCTGCAGAGTATTTATTTGGAAGGAAAAAAACAAGTGGTTTTGTTATTCCAGCTCTTGTTAGCACTTAAACGGCAAGCCCTTGCACTAGTGTTCATTCTTTGTTCATATCTGTCTCCTGTGAGTGTTTCTTCATGCTCTCACTTTCCTGCCAACATCCACAGACCCAGGTACTCTTAAAAGGACTGTAGAAAACCATTCTCTGTGGAGGCCACCAGCACTTGGGAGCTGCCACTCTAACCAGCCAGCAGCTCAGAAGCCCAGACAGAGCAGGGGGTCTCAGGGTAGGAGGAATCTCCATTTTCAAGTGAACTTTATTTTTGATTCTTGCAGGAAGCATTGTGAGCGTGGGAGACCCGAAGAAGAAATACACTCGATTTGAAAAAATCGGCCAAGGGTAAGTCCAGTCACAGTTACACAAAAATACAGGGCAGATACCTTGCTGGTGTAGTATCAAGTGTGAAGTTAGGCAAGATCCAACACATTTGAACCCAGGGTTTAGCTTCTCTTGTGTTGCCCAGCATTTTTGTAGTAGCCAAAATGAATCATCAAAGATACCTTCGTACTGCTGTTGGTGCCTTGTTTGCTAAGACTACTAGCACTTGGCAAATTTTTGTTGCCTAAAAGGAGCTTATTGCTGTTACCATGAGACGATGACCATCATATCTGGCCCCAAAAGGGCCTCTAAACTATAGCACTTGTAGTAGAGTATGAAGATTTCTGTACCCTTGAAGCAGAGGAGTGTGTCAGTGTAACCAGCTTGTGACCATAGTGCAGCCAGGTTGACTAGCAGAGCTGGGGGGTCAGATCCTAATAAATCATCCCAGGGACAGTGTATGGGATGTCTTCGGTATCTGAGTAGCTCCTGCGATGAACAGTTGAACGCGAGACTGTTACACACCTTTATTTGGGTTTCAAATACATGTAAAGCTCATTGGTTTGCGCAGGCCTTGCTCTGTCTGTTACTATCTAAGTTACAATATTTTTTCCTCACAAATGTTAAAACAGCGAGTGCGCTCGCTAGAGTACTTCCCTCAGATGAGTTCATCCCACAGGATGCACATCAGGAATCACGCACTGTGGGGAAAGGCAACCTGTTGCACATCTCTGAACTTGTTTCAAATTACAGATGTATTGAAGAGCATTCAAGCATATTAGACAATGTTGGCAGCAAGGAAAAAAAGAAAAAGGCAGTTTATTACTGCTGGAGCTGTGACTTTGCACTTGCAGAGTGCATTGGCTGCTTAAGCTAAATGTGGAAAACTGCTGATTCCGTGCTGCCTGTGGTACATGTTCTTTCTCTTTAGCATTTTACACAGTAGGAGGAGGAAAGGTGGGAAGTGGGGAGAGGTCTGCAAGAGAGAGGAGCCAGAAGAGTCTCTGTCCACATTTGAAGTAGAGGTAGTGCCAGTATGTGTCAAATGCTGCCCTACCTTCAAGAGTGCAGATAAGAAAAAAACGGGTGGTCAGGGCAAGCACTTGGTTTCAAAATTAGTTAATCAGTGCTTGATAAAGAGGCAGCGCTAGCTCAAGCAGTGCTCAGCTCCTGCTATAAAGATGAATGAGTGTGGAGCCATGAGCAGCCTGGGTTTGGCTTTTTTTTTTTTTTTTTTTTTTTTTTCCCAGCTTGTGCTGCCCTGTATCACAGTGACACAGATCTAATTGCTGGCTCTGGTACTT
Source organism: Rhynchotus rufescens (assembly GCA_032273925.1). Lineage (NCBI taxonomy): Eukaryota > Metazoa > Chordata > Aves > Tinamiformes > Tinamidae > Rhynchotus > Rhynchotus rufescens. Next base: position 5,924 of record JAVCKT010001579.1, read on the forward strand.
GCCTATCTGTGTTAGAACCAAGATAGTACAGAAGAGTTTAAAAGTTAGATACAGATCAGAAATTACAGCTGCTTAGAAATAAAAGCCCCTAATGCAGAATCACAGAGACCTTGCAATTAATTCACAGCTTTACTTAAAATGTTCACCTTTATCTAAACTCTTCACAGATGGCCTGGAGCAAACCAGAAAGCGTCCTGATTTTAAATAGCTGTTTTTAAATAAACCCTGACAGGACTTTGCTCAGGAGGTACAACACATGTTAGCAACTCAAAATAAATGGTTTTGGCTTTTTATGAAGCAAATTGGATTAATCTCAACAATTAGTCATAGGAAAATGCATTTGCATTTATATTAAAAGCAGACTCAGCGTGCCGGATGATAACACTGTTCCCGCCACGGGCACGCGCTGTGCGGAGCAGGCGGGGTGACCGCGTACGACGGGGCGCACGAGCCCCGCGGTGTGTGCGCTGCGCGCGACGGGGCTGAGCGAGCGTTCCCGCTGCCCCCGCGTTCCCTGGGCTCTCACGCACCTGTGGGGATGATGGCAGCATAAACGTGAGGAAAAGGCACCCCAGGAGGCTGCACGAGCCCGTGGGACCCCTTGCCTTCCAAGCGAGGGCAGTGCTGCTGAGCGTGGCCTTCCCAGCCCCTTGCTGCACTGCGGGGACGAAACGGCTTCCCAGGAATGTGGTGGCGAAGGCCGTGTCCAGCTCCTCCCTTCAGAGGGAATTCCCAGAAAGGCTCTGGGATGTGAGCTCCATTTTGCTTGTTCCATATTCAAGGTGTAAGAAAGTGCCACTAGGAGTGGCCAGGCTGCCTGGTGCGTTTTCTGGAGAGAGGGAAAGAGCCATGAAAATGGAAGGGACTGAAAAAAATAGGTTGTTTTTCCAGGTTTTTGTGGCAAAAAGACAATGTAGAAACCCCTCCCTGCTCTCTTTGGGTTGGGTGTGGGGTTTTGCTCGGCTCCTGCGCCGCTGGGGCCTGGCGCTCTGCGCGGGTGGTTGGCACGTGCGGGGCCCGGGCTGCCCCTCACCTCTCGGCCGCTTGTTTCCTCCTAGGGCCTCGGGCACCGTTTACACAGCGATAGACATCGCCACGGGACAGGAGGTAAGTGCGGCCGCCCCGCGCCCGAGCGCCAGGGCAGCTCCTCTTAGACACGCGCTTAGCTGCAAAGCAGCCTCTGCTGGCAGTGGCCCTCAGGCCTGGTCAAAACTACCTAATTTTTGTTGCCAGTGGAAATATACTGGTTTAGAAATTGTTTATCTGCTTTTTCCCAGTGTGGATAAAGGCAGGCTCTTACAGAGCACATTTGAGCCTAATTTAACTCTGTAAATTTACAGCATAAATCCTTTCAGTGGATCTGGCCATAGATTGATTATCAATGCAAATTGCTAAATCTGAAGACTCTCATAAGCAAAGCCCCTGAGAGAAGCCTTGTCACAGGTTCCCTTACTGGCATGAGGAGTAAATATCTGTAGAGCAGGGATGAGGCTGGGCAAACTTTATTAAGAGCTGCTGCAAGGAGGGGAGCAACACCCCTTGGAGACAGGCCTGCTCGCTCCATCGTAATTACTGAATATATTAATGCAACAACTAGCTAATGGAGGTCAGCTTTAGTCCCAATTTTATTCAGAATAGTAATAATAGTTTGAACTTTTTCTTCCATAGTGTGTTTTGTCTTTGAAGTGTAATACAGGTACTAGGTAAGATAGATCATGTTTAGGAAGCAGCTGCCTGTTTCAGTCATGTTGAAGCTGGTTGACAGGGGCACGCTGCTAGGTGCCATTTGTTACCTCAGGAAGTCACTGCAAATATCAGTGATGCTAAAAGAGCGTTATTGGAGCTGCAAAATTAAAATGTCCAAAGCTGAGAAAGTAGTAATTTTCAATGTCATTTTAGGTGGCCATAAAGCAAATGAATCTTCAACAACAACCCAAAAAGGAATTAATTATTAATGAAATCCTGGTCATGAGGGAAAATAAGAACCCCAATATTGTTAACTATTTAGACAGGTAAGTAGTGCTGGTGTTAACATTTGTAAGTTCATTTACACACTGCAGGCCAAAGGTTCAGAAGAGCAGTGAGCCTTTGCCTTCCAGCAGACAAATGACCTGCTTATTTTTTATATATACTGTGATATACATATATACATATGTGTGTGTATATATATATATATATATATATATTTATACACACACACACAAAAAAAGAGCTTACTCTTTATCTGCATTAATTTTTCTTGCATATGCAGCTCAAAGACTGTTTTTAAAGATCTGGATCAGCCATATCTCACTAAAACAAATGCCTGTGACTCCACTATCTCCAAGATATTTTAGTGGACATATTTTCTGTGTATTCTGATAAATGCTGATAAATCATCACAGGAATTATTTCCCTTGGAATATTCCCTTATTTTCCACTGCTGTGGATGCCAGGAAGACAAGGTTCTTGTTTCCAGACAAACATAATTACCAATTTTTAAGTTGTTTTCTGTTTCTGAATGCACTTTGTGTAACATTTTTCAAACTGTTGACGAATTTCTTTGCTCAGTTGTATGCGCCTTCCCGCCGTGGATGGTTAGCAAAGTTTTGTCCTGCTGTTTCTGGAGTTAATGATGACATTTCTGGCTATGTTAAGATGATGAATGATGTGATACACCCTGGCTGAACATTTATCTTTGCCTTTACTAAACTGCATTTTTCACTTGCTTGCCATGTAACATCTATGTTTTCCACTCATACTGCCTTTCCCATTTGGACTGCACAGATTCTTTCTGAGGACTGTATAGCCTAGGAGCAATGTCTGTTCGCTTTATGCTCTCTCCATTTAAAAATGATCAGAAAGCAAAAATCAAGTGTGGTTTTTCTCACAGGATAACCTAGCCATGCACATTCAACTCTGTCGCTGTCTTCTCGTTCCAGCTACTTGGTGGGCGATGAGCTCTGGGTAGTTATGGAGTACTTGGCAGGAGGCTCCTTAACTGACGTGGTTACAGAGACCTGCATGGACGAAGGGCAGATAGCCGCGGTCTGCAGGGAGGTAAGGGTGCTGCCCCCGCTCTCTGTCACCCAGATAGGATGGGACTGGGAAACAACTGCTAGGAAGAGTGATTTCATGTTCAGGTCTTCATTTCTGGGTTACCTTTGTGATGCAATTTGTCTGCCTGTATTACTGCACTTACTATATTCTCTGTTATTGTACTCTACTATTATACTAGCTCTTTTTTTTTCTGAGTTTTATTGTTCTCAACATCTTTAAACATTCGCTTGAGGCATGCATGTATGTTATTCCTTGCCTGTAAAAGCAAGATGCTTGTAGCAGTTTTATAACAACAGCAAAGAAAATTTTTTTCATTTGTCACAGCCCTCCACTTAAAAGGATAGCATTCCATCCAAAACTGATGTTTGCTTCTGAAAAATGACCAAAATGCTATTTCCAAATCTCCTGTAGAGATAGACACAATAAAATCTTTGTCATAAACAAAGTGATCCGCTTATCATGAAGGAAGTGAGTTTTTCATTTTTGGCAAATACTAGTTTGTCATATGGACACAGCAAATTCACTGTAACTGCAGTCGTTCTGTCTGTAGCAATGAATGACATTTCTCATTCAAAAGCTAATGTGCCTTCATTTAGAAAGTTACTATTCTAATAGTTGGTGAAGCAGCAAGCTATTTCTTTTGATAGCATGGTATTTTGCCATTATTCAATTTGTCTAGAAATGAAGTCTTTTAGAGACATTTAATTCTTGTATGTTGAAATCAGGTCATTATTTTTTACCTTTGTGTTCATTTTTCCCTGTATCAGTGCCTGCAAGCACTGGATTTCCTACATTCAAACCAAGTGATCCACAGGGACATCAAGAGCGACAACATCCTTCTCGGGATGGATGGATCTGTCAAATTGAGTAGGTATCCTGGGCTGGGCAACGTGTTCACGGCACAGGCTGCAGGGCTGCTTCTCCCTGCCTGCCCAGTGAGTGCCCACCAGTGGGTACTGGGGCTGGGGCTGTGATAGTGCCCTGATCACTGCTGCGGACAAGCTGCCCAAGCCGGTACATGGAGAGGCAGAAAAGGGTAAAGACTGGCTTTTGGTTGCTTATGTCCCTCCCAGAGTTTTGATTTAAACCTTCAAGTGAAGTATTTACTGCATGAAATTTATTTCTTTATTTTTATTTATTTATTTTTAAGTGGCTGCTTTCATATTTACTCAACTACACTGCCAACTGTAGGGAGTGTGGATGCTTTTCCAGACAGACCCAGCACTATCTTTTGGGCGCAGGGTGGAGGTTTCTCCTGCTGTAGCTTGGCTCTAATGACCCCCGTTCTCTCCGCAGCTGATTTTGGGTTCTGCGCGCAGATCACCCCTGAGCAGAGTAAACGCAGCACAATGGTGGGGACTCCTTACTGGATGGCACCAGAAGTGGTGACGAGGAAAGCATACGGCCCCAAAGTTGACATCTGGTCACTCGGGATCATGGCAATAGAAATGGTGGAAGGAGAACCTCCTTACCTTAACGAAAATCCTCTCAGGGTAAGGTGCAAATCGAATGAGATCCCCTGTCTTTTTAATCTGGCCCATGTTTAGAGACAAAATCCTCATCCCGTCAGCTTGGACTAGTTCCAGCAAGGGCTGTTTCTAAAAATGTCCTTGCAGCATTTCAGCACTGCAGCTTTAGGTGCATAAATGGGAAAGCCTCAAAAGAGAAGTGACATGGAACTAGTTCAGAAATGTGTCGTTTTTGCCTTCAGCAATGCTTAGAATTTCTCAGGTAGTTTTTTGAAGTTGCTTTCAGCCATATCTCTGATGACAAGAATTTTTCAGTGACAAGTTTCTCCAGTTGATGGATTTTTATGAAGAGAATTTTCTTATCTGCATGGAAAGAAGTATTTTCAAAATCAGAGCAGTGGATCCTTTGAGGAAATATCCTTGGTTATAGTAACGCCACAGTTATATATTACCAAAACAAATTTCTGCAAATTGCAGTTTAGCAAAAATACCTGTGCTAAAAGGTAGTAAACTTTGGGATGGCCCTTTCCCAGACTGCAGCTACAATTATATGCTGCTTTCTTTCTTGTTTCTTGGTACGTTGAACAGATTAATGATCTTACTGCCCCTTTGCCGCTACTGCCAGCACTCCTTTGTACGGGACATTTTTCCTTTCCAGACATAAGCAAGTGCCCCCTGGTGCTGCTGTTTCCCAGCCAAGTGAATGCAGCCGGGGTGCAGGTTTTGGGGATGGTGCCCGTGCTGCTTCCCTTGCGTCAGCGGGGCTCTTGGCCTCAGGTGCCACGAGCAAAACGCAGTGGCAGCGGCTCTGCAGCTCCCTGCTGTGCCCGGCGGCCAAGGTCGGTTAGGAGGGACGGGATGAGATTCACTTTGTGAGGTTTGTGTTATGGTAGAATAAAAAAGCAAACTGCTGCTGGTTTTAGTGTTTGATAATTGATTTGCCTAGTTAGGCTTGGAAAATTTCTGTCTTTAAGAGGATAACTTTTGACTTGGTTGAGGTCAACTTGAGTGCAGGACGGTTGTTACCATGGCCGCCTTTTGTTAATGGAAGAGTCCTAGGCCTGTTCTTGTTAATATAACTATACTTTAGGCATATTTTTCAAGTTAAAATAGTCCATAAAGATGGAATTACTCATCTTTCTAATTAAGCCATTAAATGTTTTTTGTTGTTATCACATAAACAAAGCTAATCTGAAACTGGAGACTGTTGAAAAAATAGGACTCAAGGTGGCTCAGGTCTGTGCCCAGTTTCCCCTTTTCGTCCTAACATCTCCTGTGACTTATGTGGCTGTGCAGAATATGAAGCTCTCAGTGTTTCTGTTTCTTTATCCATGGCATAAGCTCCTGGATTTAACTTCAAGTCATCAAGAATGCAGCAAAAAAATGTGACTACCTGTCTCTGTTTTGTGGAAGCGCAGTGCTTAGGGACCAGTGAGCACTGCAGAGATGCAGTTTATATAATAATCCTTTGAGGTAATAGAGTTGGGCCTAATTCTCTCCTTAAAATAGCCTGTAAAGCTCATGTCAATACTTACAGAAGCAAAATGTGCTTTTGCTGGTGTAGCTCATATTAACTAGGTCAGGCAATGAGATCAGCTATCGAGGCAAAATCATTTTGATGCTGGAATAGCTGTGTCTGGATGAGGCTTTTTGTCGGGGTAGAAAAATTGTTCCTATCCGTCTGCCAAGGAAACAAATTTGCGTGGTAGAGCTGATGTTGCAGAGCAGGGCTGGTGTGAGGGCTGCGGGGCGCCGCTGCAGCCGGGGCCTGTGTCTTCACAGGCGCTGTATCTCATCGCCACCAACGGGACGCCGGAGCTGCAGAACCCGGAGCGCCTCTCCGCCGTCTTCCGTGACTTCCTGAACCGCTGCCTCGAGATGGACGTGGACCGGCGAGGCTCTGCCAAGGAGCTGCTGCAGGTAGGCAGCTAAACATGCGGGCCACAGTCACACCCTCGTCTCTAGTTTGGCTGCTTTTCAAGCTAAAAAGATGTGTTTTGGTCTTTGCTCAGTTTTACATGGTGGCAGCCGGTGCAGGGGCCTGGCTTGGGCTGATCCCTTCTGCATTCAAAGATGTAAGTGGGAGCAGCCCAATGAAACGGCCAATGCCACGAAGACGAGTCTGGGCTGCGTGCGGTGTTTGTTCATCTCCACGTTTCCTGAGGGGAGCGAGGCCCAGGGAGAGCAGCTCCCCACAATGGCAGGCGGGACAAGAGTGCCTGCAAGCACAGGCATCTTGATAAGCACAGGACTTAGAGCATCCATAGCACAGCACCCTTAGGACTGTGGGCTGCACTTGCCTGCAGCAAGGGCCCGGCGCGAAGGTGCACGTGGCCACCTCAGCCCTATTCCTGCATGTTCCTGGTGACCAGAGGAGGAATATTGATTATGTCTGCGAGTGGGTGATTTTGAAGAGTAACAGTTTCTTTCTTTCTTTCCTTTGGGTAGCATCCCTTTTTAAAACTAGCCAAGCCTCTCTCCAGCCTGACTCCTCTGATCATTGCAGCAAAGGAAGCGATAAAGAACAGCAGCCGCTAACGCTCCAGGCTGGTCTTCTCCCAGCCAGCTCCCTCCGGAGCAGGACTGAACAAAAACTCTGTAAAACCTCAACTCTTGTGCTGCAGGACACATGGATGGACCGACAGTCACAGTCATGGTGGTAGCAGGGAGGAGGGGAGAACAACTGTTCTCCGGTCCCCCCAACCCCCCCGAGGAATAGAAACTTATCACGTGTCTTCTTCCTGCTTCCCGGCTCCTTATTTATTTCTAAGATGAAACAGGGCTTAAGACAGAGAGGTAATGACAGAAGCTGCTTTGCTGTCTCAGCCGTTTCCAAGGTAAAGCAAACTCAGTTGGAGGATTCCCTTCCGTCTCACCCTGTGAATAAGCTGTACATTCACTTTTAAATTGTCAGTTGTTTCTTAAAGACGCAAAGTTCCAAAAATGGGTTTTTTTGGTATGGTTTCGAATTGGAGAAGGGTCCTCCTTCATTCGCGCACTCCAGACTGCATCGCCTTTTGAACACAGCGCTCGCTGGTGTTTGCTCGCTCGTGGTACGCCCAGGCGCAGAAGAATTGCATTTCCAGCCAAAAATCAATCAAGAGTGGAGCAGACAAAACATCCTGTTGAGATACAGGCTTTCAACTGTGAATATATAGTGTTTCAGTTCTTGACAGTTTGGTTTGTATAACTAATTGTAATACGTTTGCCTGGGTGAGAGTCTTATTAAAATGGAAGAAAAAAAGAGAACGATGAGCCGGAGTGCTCGGAAAGGGCTCGTCGGATGGAAGCGAAGGGTGATGGCAGGCGGCCGGGGTCGAGTCCCGCAGCGCCTTGCAGGGCACCCCGGAGCCTCCTGGCCTTGGGCGCCGCATTTGGAGCCGAAGCAGAAGCAAAGTGGCTGCGGATGCCAGCCTGAAGCCACCGTTAATCATCCATCTCAGATCAGCCCCCTGGGGCTCGTGCAGGAGCAGGGATGGGTGGAGCCGGTCCTGGCCCTTCCCGCTCATGGCTCCATTGCAGCCGCCAGGAGGGGGCCTGGGTGGACAGTGCCCTCCTGAACCGGGAGAGGAGGTTGCCAGGGTTGGGCTCTGCTCAGCCCATGCAGCAAACAGCTTTGGAAGAAACCACCCTTGGACACCAAGTGAGAGCTAAGGGTTGATGGCAGAAACTCGCAGGGCTCTGAAAGCGGCCGCCTTCCTGCTCTCCAGCGAGCAGTGAGTTGCTGGCAGAGCGGCCCTGGCAAGGGCAGAGTGCTGCTCTGTACAGAGCAGGGTAGGTTACACAGGCTGTTTTCAGGTTTTATCCTTTTTAAGAGAGAGAGATACAGCCTGACTTCACTCAGAAAAAGCTTATTTTTTGCTGTGTTGTAGCGGTACTCTAAGGAGGAAAAAAAAAAAAAAAAAAAAAAAAAAACTTCAAAACAGCGCTGGATCATGGCTGTTCTAACCTAGCAAACACACGTGAGGAAGCTGTAGCCCTCTGGGTTCAGGCCTGATCCTGCAAAAGGCTGAGCAGCCTCTAAGGTACTGAAGATGCTGATGTTTTGCTGGTACGAATGAAGGGTGCTGGGGCTGTGCCTGAATGAGGCCATTAGCTCATTTGGTTTTGGCTCCTTCGTTACAGTCCTGGTGTTGCGACCGTCGCTGCTGCTGCTGCGCCCGTGCACTCCCGTCCGGCCGGGGCCGTTGGCTGCCCAGGCGCTGCGCTCGGTAGGATTTAACCTTTCCCAAGTGCCCGGGAGCAAAGCAGGTTTGATTTCCCGATCCCTCAAACCCCATTTCTTTTTTGAGGCTGCAGTTTTCTCCATCAGCTCCAGCAAGTTACCTGGGAGCTGCTGCTTCTTGAGGGTAATAGCAGCGGGGATTCATCCTTGAGCAGAGCCCCCTCGATTTGTAAAGCATTAATCTGAGTGAAATGTGTTTGTATTCCATGTGAGAAGTGAAGAAACAAGTGACAGTTTCTGTTTTCCAGTATAGCTTTTATTTTTACCTGCCCTCAGAGGAACAGACAGCCGTCCTTTAAAAGGAAAGCACTTTTTTGTGGCACGCTTTTGCAGGACATGCAATAGAAATGCTTGTGCTGACAGGTTACACTACTTGATTTGTGTTTCCCAGTTTGTTTTCTATAGCTATAAATTTTTGATCATTTTCCCTGTCTCCACTTTTCAAAAAAAAAAAAAAACTGAAACAAAATAGAGAAGAAATCAAATAGAAGTGGCTTTTTTGTTTTATGATTAGCATATGCTCCAGCATGCAAAATATTGTTGGCACTGGCTTTTTAAACACAGCTGCTTTAAAAAGAGGCCTTAATTTTTATTTTATTAAATAGTATATTTATTTTTCTTTGCATCAACAAATACAGCTATTTTTTTTCTTTTTAAAAATACTTTTAAATTCTTTGTACAATGTTGAAAAGGATTCAACAGAAATAATCTCTGCTGGTGACAGCTTTTAATGTGGACTGTAATTGCCCAGCTGAGACCACCTGGGACCGACTGTTCTGCAGCCGGTAGAACAAACCAGCCGCATCCCTGTTGCTCTTTGCTTGGGATGGTCTCTGGCACCAAATTCTCAGTCACTAGATCATAGCAGGTGGCAGCTGCCTTTGGATTTGAAGGGAAATTTGGAAAAAGAATATTAATGCAAAAGAACAGTCCTGTGAGACAAGTCTTGTACATTATTGCAGTATCAAATAATAGTGTGTTAGGATAGGCATTGCCCATGCAGAAAGGAAGGAGATGCAACCTAGAAAATCTCTGGAGCCGTGTTGGGATGTTTTTTGGGATACTTTCCCTGGATTAAACAAGTAGTTGCATTTTTTTTTTTTTTTTGGAGGAATTAGATATAGGCAGTTTCTGTTGCCCAGTGCATAGGTAAGTGTCATTTATGTTTCAAACACATTCATTCCAAAGTTTTTAAAACTGGGTAATTAGATTTTTTTCCCTTTTAGTTTTTAAATTCTGTAAACAGTTTAAAAAAAAAAAAAACAAATGAAGAAACAAGCCCAGCCGTGCAGGGCTGGCCTCTGGCTCCCCTCCGCGCCGTGTCACAGTGTGGACACAGCCCACAGGTGAGCTGAGGTGGTGGGTGCTCAGTGGCAGGGCTGGCGCAGAGGCTGCCAGACGTGTGGAGCAGGTGACTCACTGAAGGGAGAAGAGAAAAGCACCCGTGGGGCTTGCTGCGTAGCTGTCCTCCCGGGCAAGTGCCCAGTTGGACCCAGACTGAGGAAGAAGTGGACAAAATAAGTTGTCGAAATGGGTGGTGTGCAAAACTAACGGAGCCCAAGAGGAAACTGGACGGTTTCCCAGCAGGCCCCATGCACGTGGCGGTGCCAGGCAGGTGCCCGCAGCTGTGGTTGAGCGGCTGCGGGTTGCAGGCACTTGCTGCAAGCCCCGCCGTGCCCGGCCGCCTGTGGCTGAAGCCTGAGCGGCTGCGGTTGGGAGCAGCGACCAGCCTGGGCCCACTGCTGGACGGGCCCGCGGCCCGTCTGTGCGGCTGGAGCACCGCTCCCAGGGAGGGCAGCTGGGCGCTGCGCGCAAGGGTTGCGTGTGTGTCTGCGCTTCGTGCCTGGCTGGCGCCTGGAGCCACGACAGTGCTGTTCCTGCAGGGGAGGGTGCAAGGTGCTGCCTCCCTTGGCCTGCCTCATCACGCTGCGCCCTGGCCGTGCTCCGCAGCGGCGCCGCGGGCAGGCTGCTCCTCCCGGGGTCGGTCCCTCGCCCAGCGGCAGCCCGGGAGCTGGAGGCCGCACTGCCGGCGGCGGCTGCGCGAGCGCTCGGTCAGTGTGTGGGTGGTGCCTGGGGCCACTACCTACGAGGGCGGCAGCAGCTTCCCCATCGTTTCTCCTTTCTCACGTGCAATACTGTCCAGTCAGCACTGGGTCAATAGAGCAAGTTTGAAGCGTACAAGTCTCTTATGTCCCTGTCTGCTGAAATTTGTGACCTTTGAGCAAAAGATGCACCACAGCAATTGCTTTTTGCCAACTGCTTCTATGAGCATTAAGCAACGCTGCTACTCACTCTGTAGCATCCACAAGGAAAAGCCCCTCAGCCCTTGGCGTGCCTCTCGCACGGCCTCGATGCTGCGGGGGAGCACGCAGGCGCCCGGAGCCGCTAGCCAAGTCATGCACCCACCCTGCGCACCCCGGGCAGCACAAACACCCCTCCTGGGGCAGCCCCTGAGCGCGGTGCTGCCTGGCAGCGTCTGCGACCACCCTGGGAGACAGGGAGCTCTGCCAGGATGTCTGCGACTCCGAACTGGAGCGGGCTGCAACCAACTCTCTAACTCCAGTGTAGGCCAAAGCACCCAGCTTCCCCTGCACTGGTGGCTGCTAGGTTTTTTTCTTCAGGGTATCCAGACAAGAGCAAGCAGAGGAGGAGCCTACACTACATTCTCATGTTTATCAGAAACGTATCTCATTTTGCTGTACATTCCTTTTATAGGATGTGTTATCTGTTAAAAAAAAAAAAGGCAAAAAGAAAAAAAGAAAAAGATTAAAAAACAAATGTGTAGTGAAATTCTTCTGTAACTTTGGATTAAAAGGTACTTATGATCTTTTTAAAAAGAGGACTAAGTTATTTACTTTGTAAATGTGCTGATGGCATGGATCCATCTTACTGACCTCAGCATCCTTTTTTTCTTTTTTTTAAGATTTTGGGGGTTTTGTTTCCAATATTAAGTTATTTTAAATTGTGGTTGAAGCAATAGAAAATTGAAATATGGATTGTGCATGACTGTGTCTTGAGTGTAAAAATATTGCAGTTTGAAACTTGGACCTAAAGTATTGCAAATAAAAGTTATAAATACCAGTGATCTGTGTGAGTGCAGCTTTCCCTGCAGGAGTTGCTGGGGGAAGGCTTGGCTGAAACCGCATGAACTCGGCTCACCGCAGAGTCAGGAAGACTCAGAGCTGCTTGAGGCTCAAGCTGCTGCGGGAGAGCCGGGGCCCAGGGCTACTGAAACAGGACTCACCTGCTGCAGGACCCACTTGTCCTTCACCTGGACAGCCTGAGCTCTGTGTGGCCTCCAGCTCCACTGCATGTGGCTCGCAGCGTAGGGAGGCTCCCTGCTCCCTGGCTCCACGTCCAGCCACCTCGTAGCAGCTCCACGCTGGCTCGGGTGCCCCTGCAGCCCCATCGTGCTGTGCTGGGGGCCTGGGCTGGGCACTCGCCACAGCTCCAGGGAGGAACCTGCCTCTAGCTCCCTGCCCAAGGCCTCACTGCTGGAAAAAAAAAAATGACAACTCTAACAAAAGAAAAAGAGAAAAGAAAGTCTGCTTTCTTTACAGAAAGCAGGCTTACATACCAGGCAAAGGTAGGTAAGCCACCCTGCTGCAAAGTTTGGGTCCTGTGCCTTGGTCACATGCTGTTACAGCTGCTGTGGTGCTCAGCAGCAGGGAATGGCAGCACCTGGGGTGATGGAGGCAAATCAGGGCACCTGCAGCCATTGCCAGCTGTGCACACAGCATGTCAGGGCAGCTAGGAGCAAAGGGGGAATAATAACAGTAATAACAACTAGCTCACCTCCAGCCTTCCCGCCTGAGGACAGAGCAGGCTGTGAGCGGGCCCAAGTGGCCGTCCAGCGCCCTGGGAAGGCCCCAGTTCAGGGTGTAGCAGGCAGGGCCGTGGCCTGACCGCGCTCAGTGCAGGTGCCTACCTGCAGGTGCTCTTGCCACGGCAGTGCTACGCCGTCCGAGGAGCAGCCGTGGTGCCTCCCTGCTGCCAAGGAAGCAGCCCTTGAGGAGCAAAGGCGGCTGTTGCAGCCTGGTGCAGCAGAGAAGGTTCCACGTTCTCAGCTCCTGCATGGGCCGGCTGTGGTGCAGGGCTGGAGCAGAGCAGGGTGAAGGCAGGGCTGTGCTCCTGGGGCAGCGCCTTATGAGAAACTTGTTTTTTTTTTTTTTTTAATTACCCTTAAAATAATACCAGAGAGCTGGCAGCACAGCCACAGCTCAAGCCCAAGCATGCCAAAGAAAAGCATGTTACATGAGCTTAGCGCACACAGGTGATCCAGTGCCCAGGCAACACTCAGTGCCTTGCAGGCCAGCCTCGAGGTGTTGGTATTGCTCCCTCAGCAGCAAAGCTTGGGGAGCACAAGCCTCTTGTGAAAACATTAGTTCTATCCAGAATCATTTTAATAAACAAAAAGCATAAAGTGGTGACCAGGTACAAAGAAATCCAAATGCTGCATCTGAAGGAAAGGCCGCATGAGCAGCTCTGGTTTTACTCTCAGACTCAGTATTGCAATTATAAGCAGACAACAGTGTTTCTGAGCGGACGGGGGGAGACAAGGCAATCAGTTTGTTTTGCATAACAGGAAACTGCTCTATACAGGAATATG
>JAVCKT010001580.1:0-11211 GCA_032273925.1 Rhynchotus rufescens
GGAAGGAAGGAAGGAAGGAAGGAAGGAAGGAAGGAAGGAAGGAAGGAAGGAAGGAAGGAAGGAAGGAAGGAAGAAAAAAAACCCTAAACCCTGATGAACGGCTTGTCACAAACTCCCTGCAGACAGTGTCTGTCTACTCTAGATCAGGCATGACTGAGCTAAAGATTTGTGGCTTTAAAGGTCAGATTAATCCAAGAACATGGAAATTCACCTGCTTGTTAATCTCTAACAGTATTACAATATAGTCTGTATCATTAAGTAATGCATGTACTCACTGGCTCTAAGAATTGAATGAGTGGACAAATTTGTTTCATACGGTCTGTTTGATGCCTAGATTCAAGGCATTTTTTTTTGCAATACTGTTATACATATTTACACCATGTTTTCATAGCTATATTATATGTAGTATTTATGTATGTGTGTACGCAGATATGCACATCTCTGCATATAAATATATGTGCATATAAAGAGAGAAAATTTTAAAAAAGGAAAAAACATTCTCTTGCACAAAATTGAGAGCACTTTCCCCAAACAGGAGCCAGTAGCAAAGCTTACCCTTTTGACACTTCAGAATGTTTTTCAACTAGAAGACAGACTTCAGCCCAAGCATGCAAGGTTCACGCCTTAACACTTGTCAACTTCAGAAAACAAACATCAGTAAGAAAACAAAGCTGGTGCAGATAAGATGTCACAGAAGAGACACAGAGAAAGAGAAATAGGGTCAAGAAAAAGCTATTTTTTTGTCACCGCATGACCTAGCTTTAAGTCATGAGTGTGGCACTACTGCCTGCAACACAGACTTCAGCAGGAGAATAAAGTAAATTTAGAGGATAAAACCAAGAAACAATCTAAAAGGAAGCGAAGGCTGAAAGCCAGAGAGAGAAAGAGTTAACTTTCAAGGCTTCCTAAGGAAAAACTAAACAAAAACACTCTTTAGAGAGACAAAAAGGCTTTTCTGCATGATATTTTTCTCTTTCCACTACAGGTAGGGAGGGTTGCAAGTCATGTATGAAATGTTCAAGTATATTTCACTTTTAAGGCTCTACTGCAGAGTTGTTGTCACAATATTTTATAGTGCTTCCTTCTTTTTTTTTTTTTTCTCTCTCCATCCTTTGAAGGCTAGACAGTCCAATTTAGATAATAATAATGTTCCCTTTGGAACTGTAACAATCATATAACCTGGCCTGAGGTATAGCAATATCTATTGTTCTTTTCCCTGCTTTACTTTATAAGCCCCAGTTCCTTTAAAATTCATTTTTGTAGCATTCTAATGGAAAGGGTTGCAGTGGTTAATAGCAGAGTTATAAATGTAGCACTATATATAGTACAAGACAACATTTTTCTTCAAGTTCCTTCGTATTTATTTCATGGAAGAATTTTCCAGAGGGAGAAACTGTCATCTGTATCCAGTATTTTTCTAGCTTACTTCTTATTCTGCCCACATGGAAATCAAAGTGATTTTCAAATATTCCTTTTCCAATCTTTAGATTCACTTTAGATTAAAAAGTGAAGTGCACTCTTCTTTCTCTAATTGCTCCTAATTCTCAGCTTTTCCATTTATCACTCTAGGAAAATAAAAGTTTATAATATTTTTGGGCTGTACCCATTCTGGTACTGAAGTGCCTAGCCTGTAACTTAAGGGGAAGTAATAGGGAGTTAGCCCGCATAGTTAATCTGCTATAACAAACATGAAACATTTGGAAGTTATTTTTTTCGGTTAGGTTCTATTTGAGAGTAAGCACCTGACAAGAATCCTCTTGTAGGAAGGAAAGAGGACAAAGGCCAGAATATACATTTAAAAAAAGAATTGAAAAGCTGTCAGGTAATCCCATTTATTGGCATTCTCATATGATCTTTGGTATTTTGGCATCCTGCTAGTACACATGTGGAGAGTGTTTCAACAGCTGTTGAGAGTTAGCTACCCTGACCCTGAGCTGCTCTCCATCAGTTGCTGGCAACTCCAGCTATTTTTGTCCTCCAAGCACAATGGCAAACCTGATATTGTTTTTCCTGTCATGGGACTTCAAAAGCTAACGTGACTATGAGCTAGCAAAGTAAAGCATGGCAAGTTATGCCCGATTAGATATGCAAGGAAAACAAACCTTTAAGCAAAGCAACAAGACTGAGCTTCTACACACTGGAGGCTTCAGCTCCTAGAACTGCAGGACTGTGCTCTGCTACATTGCTTCAAGATATCTATCAAGATGGACAAAAGCTATTCAGGACTATAAACCACTCCTATGGAAGACCTGAACATATTCTTGATTTTACTAGATATTTCTTTTTCAGAAAATAAGCACAATTCAACATAATTTTTTCTTCCAAGTGTGCTCATATAGGCTCTTATCCTGTGTATGTCAATGTCACATACTTCTGAAATCACGGGGGTGGTAATTTATAGTGGAGTCGTATAAATGGTATTCTGAGAAGGAATAAATTCTTCATTCATTTAAACAAATTTCCACGCACATGATATTCACTATATTCTGGACAGCATCTCATGTTTCTTACTGTTTTCCTAGTTCTTGAGGAAACAGTCGGAGGTTTAAGTAAGTCAGTGTTTCACGTCTGGTTGACCCCACAGAGTTGGAGTAAGATCAATAATATTAAATCCCTAAACTTCCTGATATATTACAAACATGTATGCTTGCTCGCCCTATGATGGCTCCTCCCCATAAAACAAGTGATATAATACAGATATTGAAATTTGGGAGTGGAGGAGGAAAGGAATTATTCATGATTACCAATTGGTAATTATCTTTAGTGTTCATGTTCTTCATTAAAATATTTTTGTAACAGAATTTTGTAACAGAATTTTGTAACAGAATTCAAAGTGCCAAAATATCTAAATTTTCAGCAAAATTGGAGGCAGTAGAAAAAATGGAGAAAAATTAGAGAAATAGATATCCATGCAAACTTGAAATATGGGGACAACCTGTAGACTACAGTGCTGAAATCATCTGGATTACTCCAAGTTTTGGAGACAGGGAGGTGGTTTTGCCAAAGTTGGAAAGAAGAAACAAACAGACAAACAAACAAACAAACAAACAAACAAACAAAAAAAAAAGAGTAGGACCCACAAGAGGAAATACCTAATACTTTGATAGGATTTAACTTCATTTAAGTGTCATAGAGAACATCAATCAGAAAGCAGAAAGTTAGTAATTGGCAATGACTGAAAATAAAGGAGATGATAGTGAGCAGAAATTAAGATACAACAAATCTCTACTGTGGTCAGTTCCTACAATTACAGTTTTCTTAACATATTCATACAACTGAAAATGATCTGAAATAAAGCCCTGTGGATTTTGTGTTTTGAAAACTTAATATTGGTAGCTTCCTTATTTTATAAGAAAGTTTTAGGGGTCTTAAAGGATGGTAAGAATCTGATTTTTTGACTACTCCTATTTTCTTCCAGCATCCATTTTTGATCGGTAAGAAGTGTCATTTCTTCTTGCACGTCTCAGGAAGGCACCCTTATCCTATGTCTGCTTGTCTGATAAGAAATGTGTGGCTTGTGTAAGGGAAGAGAAAATTATGTTAGAGCCCAAGAGGGCAAAAATAACTCCAGGTAGTTCAGCTTCCTGTCTGGAGTAAAACAAGTTGTACTCTGTCCAAGCAATGGTCGATCCAGCTATCGGAGACTACAAGGGTAAAGGATCCTGACTTTTCTAATAACGTTTGCCACACGGGTAAAGTCAGTAGTGAGCTATAGTGGGAAAGTCAAAGAAGTGCCTCAAAAAAGCCTTAATAGTTTCTTATATATTTATTTGGAAGAGATGAGAAAAAACATGAGAATTAAAGTGACCGCTTTACTGTAAGCATGAGTAGACTGCAAAGCAAGAGCTCTCCTTCAGCAATATAGACAATTGCCTGAAATTCAGACCTGCCTGGTAACTTCATTGATTTGGGCTTCTTGAGACTTGACGAGTTCACCACTCTCAGTGACAGAAGAACAGCCTAAGTTGTAATGTAATATTACAAGCAATGGGACAGAGAGATCTCACTAAAACCAAACCTACTAGTGTAGTTTTGAAATCAAACTCTGCAGCATGACACAGAGCAACTCTACAAATAAAACAAAAACAAAAGACACCAGAAAGCGCTGTAATTCCATTAACCCCTCTGAAACAAATTTATACAGATTTATTCTCAGTTAGATAGCAGATTTAGTCTCCAGTTGGAGTATCAGAATAGTTGTCCAATATACTACTTAAGAATGATAAAAGCACACAAAAAAATCAAAATAGAAGTTATTGTAATTATGCTCAGGATTTATGTTTTATATACATAACAAACATCAGAAAGAAAGAAACCAAAATATTGAAGGAAAATTTTTGGAAAAGGACAAGATATTTTGAAGAATAAGAACCTATAAGATATAAATACACTGGTCCAAGATGTTGAGAATACGTCGTCTCTTCCTAAGAGCTTAGGCATTTATTTGAACAAGGCAATCATATTCGCTTTCATTTTACTCTAAACCAGATTTGCTCCAGCTCTGCAGTTAAAATTTGATTGAATGAACACTTCTTTTTCTTTCTCATAAAGAACAGGCATGCTTTAATTAAAGAGACACTTATTTTCTTCAAACTGATGTTCAAGCCATTAGTGAAAGGGTGGTTCACTAACACCTTTCCACAGATGCTCAGAAAATCTCAACATTGTGAGATACCTCAATACTTTAGTTCCTCGTTTTATTGCTCTTTCGTCATAAATAGAGTAATGGCCCTATTCCACTCTCACACCTCGAATCTTTGGAACATTGCTACTACTCCTCCAAATAAATCTCCTTTTACTTTGTAGAGAGAAGAGAAGAAGTGCGAGTGAATAAAGACAGCTACCCACAGGCTTTCTGATCTGACAAGGATAAAAATAAAAATAGCTAGTATTTTTTTTAAGTCTTGATCATTCTCATTTCTGCTCTAGCATCTACTTTAGCAGATGAGAAGTGTAACTTAAATAAAAAGATCTGCATGTATAAACAACAAAAAGAAGCATGAGAAACCTCAGGAATTTAAATCTAGTAATAAAAGCATTAATAAATATTGTTGGAAAACCTGGAAGTTAAACCAATTTCGTGCTAATTGCCTGACAGATCCACTTACTCAGTTTTAGGCAGAAGGATTAGCCAACAGTACATGATTGTGCAGAGATTTCACAAAGTAAAGAAACTCACTATTTAATCCAGAAAAATATATTTTGTTCTACAGCTTTTTCATCTGCTCTACATTCTTCTCTTTACCTTACTCTTGGCCTTCACCTCTGCTCAGAAGGACATACAAGCAGCCACATTTTGATTTGATTTTAGTGTCTCTCTCTGTGACTTAAGGATTGCAAAACTATGCTGCCTGTAATCATCTTTCTTGAAGGCCACTGCTGAAACTTATTCAGTTTTCTTCTGCTTTAGGGGGTGATGCGGGGGGTTAGGCCTCTTAAATCTGTTTTGAAATGCATTTCTGTGACGGTGAGGACACATCTCATTGCAGCACCTGACCTCCATCAGTCATGATTACAAACTAAAAGCAGCAAGTTTTTGTTCTTGACATTTCTTACTCTCCTTGTAATTGTCACAGGAATGGATTCAAGCTGTGCTGTTCCCAGTTCTCATTACAGGCTTTGTCATGAGAAGATGAGACATCAGAATATTTAGCTCCTTATTTTCAGCTTGGTACATGTACAGCCTGAGTACATGTACAATGACAGCCTAATGAGTTGCACCGCGTGAGTGCATCGTTTGCTCCTGAGAATAATGCACTTTACACCTCTAGTTCCTAACCCCAAATGAATATCTAAGTATTGATAAAATGAATATTTTACACAGATTTAGTAAACTTGCCCCTACCTGAAAGTTAATTGTGTGTCTGTATGTCTGAAAGGATATTGAATAATAAACTAGCTAGACAGCAGAGCCTGTTTGGAAATAGAAGAAATGGCCGACTAAAACTAGCAGGGATAATTACAAAGGAGCAGGTTTCATTTCTGGAAACTCTAGTCAAATATTTTGAGACCAGTACCTGTTATGGAAAAAGCCTTTTTCTTTTAGGAAACTAAATGTAAATTAAATTCTGACTTTGAGTTGTGCAGAAACTTCATGCTATGGAAAACCTGCAGAATAAAGTAAACATTTTCATTTGCAAAAAGAACATACTGATTGGGATATTTCTTCTACAAGATAGAGGGACCATGCACCTTTTGACCATTCTGTGAAGTTGTGCCTAGATTGTAGGGTGGTGATGACTCCGACAGTCCTTTTTCCTAACAGGACAGGAGTCAGGGCCCAGTTGAAGTCAGGGCCCTGCTACTGTAGCAGTATTTTGGGTCTCATGAGGATTTCTTGTTCTTGGAAATTAAGGAGAGAATTGCACATGAGGGACATGGTTGTGCTTTACATCCTAATGTTATAGCAGGAAAAGATTTTCAAATCTTTCAGAATTCTTCTATCTTCCTGAGGTATAAGATGATTTCTACTGGGAGCTTTGCCTTGGAATCACATCTTTCCCTATCAGCTGTTCGCAACCAAGATAACTCATCATACCTGGCCAGCTCTGACCAGATTTCCCTTCAGGAACTGTGATAGGGAGCCCAGGTAATCTTATTAAACAAAATATTTTTTATTTGAAAAAGGAGCAGTAAACTCCCCAAAATAAATAAGCAAACCCCACTTTATATGCAGGATAATTTATTCAAAGCTTAACAATTACTCTTGCTAATAATTCTTGGTAACCATCTAATCCACTTTTTTTTTATAGTATCACTTCCTAACTGCTATTATCCTTTGGATATTTGAACTTCAGCCTTGGCAAAACAACTGGGCAACTTTATTCGAAGTCTAGAAATAGCTTTGTCATATCCATTAGCTTGGGTGTTATTCTGTTTCACAAGCTGCTTTATCTGGAAGTATTATATGGATTCACTTCTTAATTTCCTACCAACACTGCCAAGAAGGTAAATAAATCATGCAAGAAAAGTAGATATCTAAGTACTCTAATATAACTGTACAGTAACCAATATCTACTATATAACCAGCATTAATGAATTCTCTGTTTATGTGCATCATGTTCCTCAGTCTACTCCCACAGGAGCTAGGGTAGCACTGCTAACATCTTCAGCATTTTCATTACCAAGGTAACATCTCACTAGATTTGGATGAGCTGACATTAAGCATCATGGGATTTTAACCTGCCCTATAGCATCTGCTCTTTACAGGTTGAAATTCACTTTTTCATTTGCAGATGAGTCGAGTTTCTAAGCCTGGTTAGCACCAACAGAGCATGCCAGTCTCCCATATCCAGCAGGACAACAGAAGCCTATGCAGTTGACACCACATCCAACTCCGTCCGAGTCCTTTAGCCCGTATGACTATTTCCTCACTCACAGCTGGACCTACTGCAACTAACTCTTAGCTATTTTGCAGGAAAAGGTTCAATCTTGGCACTTTTGGATCCAAAGTAAAGCTCCCTAACAATTTTGTCACCAAAGTCCATAATTCAGGGAGATATAGCTAAAAGTAAAATGAAACAACTATAAAAAATATCTTATCATCTCAATAAATGGAGTTTCTTTGCACTTGGCCATTTATCAATAATATTCCATGATGTTACGTTGCATTTGCAAGGTAATTTTACAGCAATAGCATTCAAATATTTGCCAAAATTTGCCAAGAG
Source organism: Rhynchotus rufescens (assembly GCA_032273925.1). Taxonomy (NCBI): domain Eukaryota; kingdom Metazoa; phylum Chordata; class Aves; order Tinamiformes; family Tinamidae; genus Rhynchotus; species Rhynchotus rufescens. The sequence goes on from JAVCKT010001580.1 coordinate 7,668, forward strand.
AATCCCTTTCTCTTCTGTAGACTGGAAGCACTATCATTTCAGAACTGAACCTCCATGTAGTTCAGTTTCTCCTTGTTAATTTATTCTAAACATACTTAATTATATCACGTATCTATTATCTAGTTCCTGATGGGCTAGATTTGCCATCCAGAAACAGTGTAACTGGGCATTTCCGAGGCAGTATTCACTGCCACCAGTCAGAATACAATCTGAAACTTGACATGACTTGAATTCTTAACAGAATAGATCAGAAAAAAACAACCATAATGATCCTTTTCTGACCTTAGCATTTGACAGATTTGATCTCAACTCTAAGTCCTGCTTCTGGCCATATTTCGAACTAATATAATTCAGGCAATGAAGTCAGAGATAATTCATCAGAACTCTTCATCATGAAGTTGCCAAAGGTGGTTTTTGCAGTTGTAACAGTAGACCCCCACAAAATGTATTAGCTATTTGGGCACTTCATTCAAGATTGTTTTAGACTCATTAGCTGTGGATCTCATATAGAAGATTGAATTATTTGCATGCAAAATGCTAACAGTCCAAACACATAGAGAGTAGGTCATTTGTTAAGTCACAACTGGACAAAAGTGTAAACCCTTCATTCTAAATACCTATTCTATACGCCTTATCTGTCACATCTTTAAATTAATACATTGCCTTTAAAGCACATGATGGGAATTCTTGCATTTGAATGCAAGTAAGAAGCACTATTGTCTGAGTCCACCTAATCTTCAGAAAATAGTAATTTTCAATATATACGGGTTAGAAAGAAAGAAAGAAAGAAAGAAAGAAAGAAAGAAAGAAAGAAAGAAAGAAAGAAAAAAGAATTCTGCCACTGACAATAAAGAAATGCATATCAGATTTGTCACAATTCCCAAAGTCATGACAGGGCTATATTTACATACCAGTTACTGCAAATGGATTTGCAAAATGCTAGTTAGTACGTTCTTTAGCTAGTAAACACTGTTTATCCACATTGATGTTATAAGATGGTCCCCATGGAGCTAACTAAAAATATATTGTCTCTCAGCATGATGCAGTGCCTTCTGATGGGCCTTCTCACGTCCCACAGAGCAGGTGTGAAAACATAAATCACCTCCTGCAAATACCAAATAGATTCTCTGTATTCCTCCTCAGCTGCTGAGCTCCAGTTAATCACCTCACTGGTTACTCCGTCTTCATCAGCTCTGATACCTGGGTCTGGAAAGTTTGTTTTAGCCCTTACGCCCTTACATTTTTCCCTATCAAAATAGCCCTATTTTTCTCCTGGATTCTTTCTGTTATAGCAGAAAGAAAAGGATTCCCATGTGATAGGGGCTAGGTCTCAATTCATAAGTTTCTCAGGATTAATCTCACCTCTGGGTATTTTCAAAGAGGCCAACAAGGCCATCTCAAAGTATCACACAGGAGCTTGTGCAAATATCCCTGACATAACCAATATCCTTTATTAAGACTGATTCCAATCATTTGCAATTATATATCTCAGGCATGTCTTTGAATAGAAGATTGGAGTTCTTTATTCTCATTTGTGTCTCATTCTTGAGCAGTTTGAAGCACTTGATTTTCTATTAAAAACAGGGCAGTGACCAGTGAAAACATCTGGGAGTACTTTCACAAATCTAATTCTCTTAGGTTGTTTTACTAATATCCAGTCAATTAGGAAGTGGTGGATCTTTTTCATAATGAAATTCAACAGCATCATTTACAAGCTGCTCTAGTCCCAAATTTCATTCCTAAAACCAAGTCCAAAGAATCCAATTAATATCAATTCCCTAAAATAATTAACTCAACCTTAAAAATAAGTGGCTGAAATTGATCAAATCTCCTCAGCTGTTTGAATTCAATGTTAATTTGGTAAAGGACGTTTAGCATGAGTTTGCTGGACAGAGGGAGGTCATGGCAGAATTTCCTAGTGTTCTCTGGAACAGTATTACTTCTGCAAAGGGAAGGATACTGTTCCTCCCCAGAACTTGCTGCTACATGAGTTATCACATTTCCAGCAGAAAAGAGTGGTAGTTAATATCTGACATTTAGCACCTGAAGAATTCCTTTGAATTCCTTATTTAGCTCTTGCTGTCAGAGCCTCATTGGTGGAGGAGCCAGGTTTGGATCCGTGCAACCAGTAGCAGGAGGGAGTCAACTGGACATGCAGTCTTATCTTATTTTAATCCATCTTCCTGTGACAAAACCCCTGCTACCGGGTCATGTCCTCCATGCGATCAAAGCTTTGACTATAAGCTTATTCACCAGAGGAGATTGTAAGAGCATATATATCCACCTGAACTAAAGCCCTAAGTAACACTATCAAAAGTGCTTTCAAGGTGGGTTTGCTCCCTATGAGACTTAAGGAAATGCTGGCAGCTGTAGTTAGGTGCTCTTTTCTTGAAATAGAGCTGGAAAGGCCACAGAGATAGGAAAAAGAAGGTGAGGATTTAATAGACATACCCTCAATCCTTCTTCTTCAGTAGGATAGTATAGGATGCTGCTATAGATATTGTCTGATCCTTTGTAGGCAGGAATCATTTGTTCTGAAGCAATTTCATATTATATTAAGGTTTCATTTACATGTAGCTTTAAAAATGATTGGACATTTCAAGAGGTGGTAAATTGTTATATATTGCAAGAGTACAGCAGGTTAAACCTTTCTACTACAGCAAATAACTATTTATAAGGCATTTTAATGATGTTCTCACTATCAGCGTCAATACATGTAGCTCATGCTTCTTTCTTACATACCCTTCATATATCAAACCCAAAATTAAACACTGATCACTGAAATCTCTGAATTACCCATTTGGCAACATAGACTAAGAGGACTGCAGAATAGAAAGGTGCAAGGCTTTTAGGCTTGATCTTTTCTTATTACTTCTAAGTTAAAATATAGACAGGATTAGGCATGATAACTGGCAAAGGCTAGATTTTAAGACACCAGTAAGAAGGAAGGGAAGCCAGGACTTTTTTATTCAGAACAGAAGCTTTCAGAAAAAAAGAGATCTTCCTTTCCTCCTCCCTTGCCCCGGCCAAAAAAAAAAAAAAGAAAAAAAAAAACCACAGGAAGTAGCCCCTTGAAAAATGAGTATTTGATTCTGGGATGCCAGGAGATACCATCTGTGAAGATCTGTGAAGGGCTTTGGTTTGTATGAAACATCCAAAATACTGGTTCTCATCTGAGACTTATCCAGATTACATTTATCAGGGGATGTGACAACAGTGGAAACAAACCTCACATTTTTCAAACTATCTCAATTCTCAGGGGATGGTAAGTTTGAGACACAGCAGTTTGTTCTTACAAAGTAGATTTTTTGCCCTTGAAATGAGAGAGAGAAAAAAAGAAAGAAAATAACTATTAGGCTGCTAGGGAAGTCAGGGATAAAGTTCATTACTACCAGCTTTAAAATGTATTAGAATGAAAACAGGGGTGTGCCAGGCAAAAAAAAAAAAAAAAAAAAAAAAAAAAAAAAAGAAAAAAAAAAAAAAATAAAAAAAAAAAAAAAAAAAAAAATTTTTAAAAAAAAATAAAAAAAAAAAAAAAAAAAAA
>JAVCKT010001582.1:0-10132 GCA_032273925.1 Rhynchotus rufescens
TGCTCCATCACTTTCCCGGGGATGGAGGTGAGGCTCACCAGCCTGTAGTTACTCGGGTCCTCCTTCTTGCCTTTTTTTGAAGACTGGAGTAATCATCTTGTGAATGTTTGCTGATATTATGCCGGACTATGGCAGCCGTCTGGAATATGCTGTGCAGCCGCTATCATATGCCACACCATACATTAGTTCGCGTCTAGTTGTTCCTTGAGACCACCACACAGAGGATACTCCCGGGGGTCTTTTTTTTTAATTATTTTTCAGTCTGCATAATGACAGATGAGATCTTTAAATGGCAGCCCCTCTGTATAAAGCATAATTTATTCTTTCTGTGGAAGCTGAATGTATAGAGAATGGGAAAAATATTGTATGCTTGGGTCTTCCCTTGCTTCATAAGTTCTCAATGTAAATAAGAGCAGTTTTAGCTTAGGAAAACATACTATCTGCAGTTTAGCAATAGGAAGGCATTCAGACACATCTCTTTCTTCCATGTTTCCTCATGGACTGCCTCTAGGCAGCACCTACAGACTATGCTATTTGTGTGAATCCATCCCTCAGACATCTCATCCTCCCTGTGCACTGTGCAAAGGGCCCAGGTACCTCAGAGACTCCTGTATTCCAATACAGGGTCTGAGGCATAAAAGTTAGGCATCAAAAGCTCAGTATTAACTCCTTTTTTTTTTAAACTGAGCGTTATAGCCCCAGGCATGTTCAGTCTGCATCAACGCCTAATGTGTGAGCCATTGCAGCATCTCAAGCAAGGCTCTTACAGCATCTCTTCTCCATCCCTTTTCTTATTTGCCTGCAATATCTCTGTTCTGCAACCACATCACATATTCCTGCCTAAAGAGTAGAGCCTGACGTAGACCAACTATAATTCAACAGAAATTCTTCCCTCCTTGTCACCCTTTTTGACTTATGTCTTGTACTATTGAAAAAAAGATGAAAAGACAATTAATAACACTGCCATAAAAAAATGAAGTCTGGCAGTTTGGGGGGTTCTCCCTAAATCTTTCGATAGTAACCGCACAGAAATTCAATTTTAACTTCTGAACTTGCCCTTACCTCCACTCAGTGAGTCAGATGTACATAGGGTATTACTAGGCTTCATCTTTTTTTTTCCCTCAAGACAGTGAAATAAATGCATACTTTCTAAACTAATGGCATTGAAATTTTAAGTGTGAATTTCTTAGACTTCTTACAATCTTCCACAGATTTCACATTTTGTTTTACCTATGTGTCTCTGTGCTGTGTGTTGTTAAGAACAAAGAAACAAAACAATCTTCATATTGTTGATAGCAATAGATGATAATAAATCCTATATGTTATTGAGGAGAAACTGAGGGAATTTTATTCTACAGTGTATCAATAACATATATCAAACTACCTCATTTAGAGCAGTTGCAGTCTATCATCACAAAATAATCTTCCCTGGCCATGCACACACAGGAAACCTGCATATTAAAGATTTTATTGATGCAGTGACATTCTATGCAGAGTGGCTGCTTGATAGGCTTCTGTATCGAGTGCATTTACTTTTCCTATAACAATATTCAAATCTTCATTGTACTGCCTAGCATAGAGGATGCTTTGAATTAAGACAAAGATCTGAGCTATAAAAATACATAAGAAAGTACTTTACTTCTGCACAGTTTCTGTATGCTTTTCAGACAAGTACATCAATGCTATTTACAAACATTAATGAAAACTTTCAACACCTCTGCAAAGCAGTAAGATAAATTACTGTTAACGCATGGAGAGAGACTGTGCCTTGCAAGATTGGCAAGTCACAGCAGATCTAGTTATTGAATCCAGATCTTGGATTCCTGTTTCTTCCTGCTAAGATAAATAGCTTCCTCATTGGGGGGCCCTTTGCTATGATCAGTAGGACCTTAGAGATTTCTTGTTTCAGGAGGTTATTGGAAAGAAAGTACAGCTTAAGTACAGGAAAAAATAAGATCTGAATGAACCACTCTCTCTCCCTTTCTCTCTTTCTTTCGATCTTCTCCTCAAACACAAAACACTTTGTATGACAAATGTTAAACCACCAACAAAAAAAAAAAAAAAAAAAAAAAGCCAAAAGGAAAGAGGAGAAAGCAAAAATCATAATTGGCTTGCATAGGTAGAGCTCAAAAAGCACTTTCCTGAGCAAGTGAGTAATCTTTAGCCTATAAAGGGAAAATTGAAAAGGCAAAACTGAAGCATGCCATGGATTTCCCACAGATTCACAGTTCTTTAATATGCAAACAAGGGCATGAAGAAAGCAAGGAGATGATATGCACTTCTATCTTACCTGCAAATGGGTAAATGGTCTTACCTGCCAATGCAGTGAGCATATTAATTGGGGCTAGACCTGAGAAATTTTACTATCGTCTTCAGCATAGACAAGCCTAGAATAGCTGTTATATATATTGCAACCTATGCTCTTAGTGGAATTTAAGTCTATCTGGGAAAATCCTAGAGCTCTCAAAATCCTTATGGACACACAAAGATGCTATATGCGTTTTATCAGTAACTGAAAATGAAGACTGATGGAATAATAAAAGTACATTACTGGATATGACAATTGGTGTGTCATTCACAGATTTTAAGAGATAAATTAATTTGTGATGCATCAGTAATAGAAATAAAAAATACAGCAGCTGAAGTGGAAGTGCTCAGAAAGTGCTCAGAGAACCCATAGAAGTTCTACAGAAACCTACAGCTATGTGCAAAGTCAAAAATACTCAGTAGAGCTTCAGTTAAGCAGACAAATAGATAATTTATTGATCAGAATTGAGAAAGCATGAAAATATAAAAGGGAAAAATACCCAAATCCTTCTCAGTACAAATAAATGATTATAACTCAAATAAATTATAAGGCTATAAGGGAGCTTGAAAACTCTGTGGAGAAATGCTTGACTTTAGAAATTCTTTGAATATGAGGCCACACAGAACTGTTGGAGACAAACTAGTATGCTAAGTCAGGGTAAACATCAGAAATACATCATATCGGGTAAGCAAGAATTGATTCAAAAGTTCTTTTTTAGCCCATATATGAGATTGACACTGTGAAAATAAGCAAAAATAAGAAGTTTGTAAAGTCTGTACTGGCATCATCTGCAAAAACAAAATATTAGATAACACAGGATTTTTCAGGTCAAATTGATAGCAAGTTCACTACACCAAGACTTCCTCAGCATTACACAGGCAAAGAAAACATCTGTCACAATAACCTATATTAAAATCATATTATGGTATTTGCAATACCAGTTGCAAGTCTAAAACTGATGAAAAGTATATAAAGGCTTGAATTGCAGGCATCTTATCTGAAACAGAAAAAGAGCTTCCAGATACAAGTTATTTCATAAATTTAGAGTTCAAGCCAGGACAGTGATTCATACTATAATCAAAGAAGAATCATGCTGTAATCAAAGATTCACCTACCACAGACAAAACCACTGTGGTAGCTATCTGCTACAATAGTCTTTTTGAAGACCTGGAAAGGCTTTGTCTTTGTTATATATGAAGACAGATGAAACCGTGTGACTGGAAAAGCACTTGCCCTTACACACACCCAGTCTATTAGAAAAACAACAAATAAATAAGAAGAGCAACAAGGCAAATGGTATATGAGGACATCTTTGTGAAAGTTGCAGATCATGTAAGTCAGTTAAGTAGGCTGCTATGATAGATATTGAAATGTCAAGCCAGAAGCACCAATCCATTTAAATAAAACGCATTGTGTGCACTGACAAATGTGAAGTATTACCTGACTTGGCAAAATCAAAAAAAAAATAAAGGAAAAGAGCTCTAGCACCAAATTCCATAATGCAGAAGATATATATTGGCAAGTAGTACTGAGTATGAAAAGCAGCTACCTCACTATATTTTGCATAACTTAAGTGAATCTAAATTGCTTGGTAATGTTCTCTGGAATGAAAGGTAGGCCAGCTTTATCGTGGTTGATGCCAATCAGGAACACTGCAGATGATATAGCAGATTACAGTCCTGAACTCCTTTGCATGCTAAAGGAATCAAAGAAGTTAGTCACAAGTCACTTACTTAAATACAAAGACAGCTTCATGTCCAGCTACACTTACTACTGTGCATAGCACATTTAACAGTCTCCTTTTTTTCTCCAACATCTTAAATCTAAGAAAGCAAATACTCCAGAGATTTGTCACAGGCTACAAAAATTATAAAAATACATGTATAGGTGGGGAGAAGGGAAATAAATCTATGTGCAAATCTTTGAAGTTACTGCTGAACAGTGATGTCATATGACAGTTAGTTGAACAACAGGTAGGTGTATAAATAAATGGGTGACCAATCTTCTAATCCAGTAATAGAGTGGTATGAATAAAAAACAGCTGTCTGTTGACGTTAGTGAGATGGGGCACAGGGCAAAGGTCTCACAGAAGAAACAGCCCTAAGGCATCATGTCAAGGACTCCTGCCATCCCACAAATCCAAATCAGTCAAAACTGAGAAGGAGTGTCTTACTGTTATACAGTGTTTGCATGTGAAAAGTTGGAACAATATGGTTCAAAGATACAAAATCACTCAGTAGGAAGTATCCAGAAATCACTTGGGAGTATTTAAAAAAAAAAAAAAAAAATTCAGTCACAGAAAGCCTTTGGTGTGTGCTGCTGAAACCGTGCAATGTACAGCATGAAAGAGACTGACAAATACATTGCTGATTTCCTGTCCTGAGCAGCCTTGCAGTGCACAACTTCAGCAAGTGAGGAAGAATGTGAAATACCTAGCCTGATACTAATACAAAATATGCACAGAAATGTAAGTACCAGCTAAGTCTGTCTATGCCAGTTTCAAGGTAGGGGCTACAAAATATCTAAGAACAAATGATCCAAGATGTAGATTCACAAGTGTTTGCATCTATCATCCTGTCACTCTCTGTCAGGACAGCCAGATGCTGTTGGAGAAGCTGTGACTGCTTTCCAAGAATACCAGAAATGTCTAGATGAGCTCAGAATACAAGATAGCATCATATATAAACTCAATTGAATCATAAAATCAAGGTCAGGAAAATAAATGATTTCAGGTACACACTGAAGCCACGCAGGAACAATGTTCTGCTCATCCAAAATGAAGTGACATTGTATGCTCTGCACAAGTGGTGCATAAGCCAAGATATCAAGACTTCAACAGTGACTTTGTGACACTAGCAATGAAATGAGAACTAGGATATGGGACATAGTGACTATTAGATTTTATTGCGATGTTGCTAATTGCAAAATGCAACAAAATTGCACAGAATCCCAACAGATACTACAAAAAAAAAATGTGCAATAATAATTATAACTGGACTGCATTGATTACTTCTTCACTGCAGCCTATTATTCAGATATTAGCAGTAGAAATTAGGTTGGTGGAAATCACTGGATGCAGTGTCTACAAATCCAAGTATCTACATGTGAGTTAGACGCCAAAGATTCTATTACAACCAGCAGAGACAGCCAATTCAGCCAATAAAGACCTCAGGATTGTTCAGTTGACCAAATGTATATGCTTATTTTAAACAGGCATGAACTACTCCGCTATCTCCAGTATATTGACTAAGTCTCTATCAACTGTGATGGAATGTTAGATACTTGGTGCATGTATAAATACATTAAACATCTAGATATATTAAAACCCCTTAAATATAGATATTTAAATCCAGATCTGAATCCCACTCTAGCGATGTCATTCATGTCGCAATTTTAGTCATCTACAATTTAGTATCCAGTCTAACCATGTGGTCTGGTTCTTTCTGTAGTGAGCAGAAGCTTGACAAATAAGAATTTCCAGTGGATAATTTGTCACACCTACTTAATGCCTCATCACACCTCTTCAGATACGATATGCATGTTAGACAAATGCCTGTTACCCTCCACTGAATATGTAGGGAGTCTACTGAAGAAGACTATAGAGAAACCTAATGTCAAATGAGACAATTCCCACTCCAAGGCACTACTACAATCAATCTTTCAGTGAAACATTTAAATGAGCTATCTTGTATCCCATGTTTACACCAAGAAACTAAAAATCACTGGGAGTAAGTCTGTACAATTGATTCAGGAATAAAAATGTACTCAGAACACTTAATGAACACCCCACATACAATGAAGCGGCAAAATGAACCAGCAATTAGAAGAGAAGATTACTTAAAAGGACTGAAAAAATAAAAGAAAATGGCAATAATGAAACACTCCAAAAGAAGCAGTAAAAGCTGTACATTAACATGCTTGATGTCAAGATCAGCAAGAACCTCAGTGCCTAGGGCCGAATTTCTACTAAGTATTTCAAAGTGAATACAGAACTAGACATCTAAATACTTTGTTGAATCTGACCGTCTGTGGATCTAGACCTACATCCTTAATAAAATTACAATTACAGGGTGGAAAAAATGACAGATCAGTGGGAAAGAAATACCCAATTAGCAATGTCTAGGACAAACCGCAAATTAAAAATATCACCAGGCTCGTACAGTTATATCTTAATGAGTGTCCAGGCTGAGCTGGTTCATGTCCAAACAGAGTGGAACAGGAGCAGACTGAAGCAGATGGTCTGCCCTCCTTTGGGCACACATGTCCCCAGCCGTGAGCTCTCAGGATGGACAGGTCTTTCCCCTATGCATTACAGTTTTCTAAACAGCAGAGGGAGAAGAGGACTTACAAAAAGTTCCCAGGAAAGAAAGGACTGAAAAAGGAAGGAGGAGGAGTATGTTGTTGAGACTGAGTAGCATCTCCTGGGAGAGAGGTGCAGAGCAAAGTGTTCAGAGAAACCACATTAAAAAAAAAAAAGTTTTTCACATTCCACTCCAGGAATCAGGCTCATCAGGCTCTTAAAAGCTGCTAATTGCAACTTCCATTCATTCTTTAAAAAATGGAAAAATAGTTTGCAAAGCTTTATTAGCCACAATGGTAAAGAATCTAACGGAATAGAAGATAGCTTGTATCTATCTGTCAATAACATCTTCTAATGAACAGATAATAACCATCTATTAAGTATTTATTAACAGTTTATCAGTATAGTATGGACATAAGCACCAGCTGTTACAGATAGCTATAAGCATTTTGATAGGTGTTATAACTGATTATAAGCCACATATGACTGAGTTAGACTTTATTATAAAGGATTAACCATTTTAAAGAATAATTTTGTAAACTCAATGTAAACTATTCATAAATGAATATTTAAAGGATTGCAGTCTGTTTTTCAAGATCAGACAACATACATCTAAATATATGTTTTTCACTAACGAAGGCAGTCAGGTTAAACTATTGCCATTTAAAATGCATATTAAGATAACATATTGAACAATATTTGCCATAAATACACATACAAAGGCTGAATTTTGAAGTAGCCTTTCATGATATATGCAATCTGGTATGCCGCTCATTTAAGTGATTGCCATGACTAATTTATGTTCACATTTAACTTTTCTTGGCTGTCTGAAAACGATGCTATTAAAAAATTACACAAACCAAGGGGATAAAAAAAAGTGCCTAGGCTGAAGCTATTTATGTCAGGCTTTGTTCTGAACCGTAGAACACTAAATTAGAATCTCCAGTTCAACTGCACCAGGAAAGCAATGAGAAAATGTGGTTTTATGGCAAAAAACACTGACAACAATGGCAGTATAAGTGAGCACCACTAAAATACCCCCATCTACAGAGGAAAACACGCAGCTCTTATACACACTTGTACTACAGATGGATACAGCTTAGCAGAAACATTCTCTGTGCTTTAGCTGTTTACTTAAGCAGCAACAGAGTTCTAAGAAATAGTTGCTATGCCAACCTATCACAGGACTATATATACATTCAAGACCAGGGCTTATTTTCAGAGCGTCATTACCCTTTCTTTCAAAAGTTTAAATATACTACTGCTATATTGTTTCCATTAGGGCAAAACTGTAGGCTGAGGCCAATTTGCAGCCCTGATTTTTGGGGGGTTTAGAGTTTACGGAATAACACAATGAGGTTTCAAATAAGGAGCAGACCCAGCCTCTAGCCGTCATGTTTCTACAATTCACTGAACAGCCTGTTCTATTTGCAAGCCTCTAAAGATTTGGTGTTTATATGATAAAGGGCACTGCTTTTTATAATCTATTATTAACTGTCGTGTGCATAGTACTGCAGTAGCTCTCCAAAAAGAAAGTAAAGTGAGTTTTGGAGGTGCTGTGATGAAGTGGGCTTTTTTTGGTAATATTTACTAGAACAAATTTATGTATTAACTCCACCCAGTCAGTTTTCTTTTTGTAATACAGGAATGGTACTTAGTAATCAACCTCTGGTAGGTAGTTATTGGTGCCTTTAAAAAAAACATAGATGGAGCTCTTTAATTACCATTTTCTATATGCATTACTTTAGGGACTGTTTTTCAAGTGCATCTGAATTTTCAGTCTATTTATTTTATAATTATTGGATGACTACATGTAGTACTGCCATTTCAATTAAATTTTGATGGTTGATAAAACCATTGTTGATGCGGAGTGCGTAAATGAATGAAGGGAAACCAGATTAGCATTGTTTGTCTTGATGCAATAAAACTAAATGTCCTGGCAGTGATGTGATCAGATCTGAGCATCTGAAGAGAGAAGCAAAACTGTAAACAGGGTGGGAGGGAAGGAATCAGGTCAGAGAATAATCATCTTCCTTTAGACATAAGGTTTTCTGAAAATGAGCCGTTTTCTTTCGACACATGATGTTAATTTCTGGAGAGTGTAATCACTTCTTCACAAAGATTAGAAACTGGAAAACAATCACACAGTGTCTTCTAACAAGAGTTTTGCAACAAGACAGAATTCTTGAAATGTGAGGAAAGTAAGAAGATAGGAAAGATATGTATGCAGATAATGAGAGCTCAACCCACTAGAATTGATAAGGCAAGAAAAGCTGTTGTGATAAAGGTTAAGAATTTCTGTCTACTGTAAAGATCAATACGAAGGGGAGAAGAGAGGAAGAGTGTGATAACGCTTCTACAGACAGCTAAGAATGACAATACACGATGAGCACCTGCATCAGATCCTTTATTTTAGAGTAAAAAAAGCATTGTCTGTTGTATCAAGCAGATTGAAAGGAATGACATATAAAGAATGACATATTTTATATTCATTCAAATGTCTACAGAGAAGATACATAAAATTGAGGAAAAGCATAAATAACAAATAAATGTATGTCTCGATTTAAATTCAACAGAGTAGGGTTGTTACATACTAAGTTCTGTTTTCTGATCAGTCTCAGGGCCTGATTCAGTTTAGAGTTGTTTTAAAATTCCTGTTTGGATCTGTCTCTAACAAAGCTTCTTTCTCAGTGAACTCTTATTTTAAAGATTATCCTATTTTGATTATTAGAGAAACTATGCATTTCTTATTGAAGGAATAAGAATCCCTTCTTAGAAGTAGTTTTGTTCACTTTTCACACAATTTTATTAATTTCTTGGGTTTTAGACCTTTTTGTTTCCTTGAAAGTAGACTGATGTGCTACTGCTGTTTCTACATAACATTGTTCTGCATCTTGCCCTCATTCTTGAAGGCCAGGTAGGCAACCTGCAATATACATTAAAAAGGGGACCTCACTCTGTGTCTAAGTCAATACTGTATTAGAAATAGAAATATATAGAGACACAGAAATAGAAATACAGTCAATACGGTATTTCATATGCAAAGCTAATTCACATTCACAAACTGTACGTAGAGATCCTACCTCAGAACTGGGCTGATGCAACTTTGAAGAGCATGAAAGGGAAGAAAACACAGACCTACAGATCTCACTAGCACAGTCTAAAAAGTGGGAAGTTTCTTGCATGGCAAATAGTCAAAGAGGGCTGTAGGTCACAGGAACTGACAGGAGCACTAGCACAAAATGTAGGGTCTTAATTTGAGAAATCTGGATGTAATCTACCAAAGGACAGATCACTACTGAAGGATGGCTATTCAGAAGCAACATACCAGAATAATGCTGAACTGCAGCTTCAGATGTACAGATATAGCTGTTCAGATAGACAGAGCTATCTCAAGGAGCACATCATAGAATCATAGAATGCTTAAGGTTGGAAGGGACCTCAGAGGTCACAGAATCACAGAATCACAGAATATTCAAGGTTGGAAGGGACCTCTAGAGATCATCTAGTCCAACCTTCCTGCT
>JAVCKT010001583.1:9827-20854 GCA_032273925.1 Rhynchotus rufescens
TGTCTTTCTTTCTTTCTGTCTTTCTTTCTTTCGTTCGTTCTTTCTTTCTTTCTGTCTTTCTTTCTGTTTCTCTGCTCTCTCTCTTTCCTCTCTTCTTGTCTTTTGTGAAATTCTACTTATACAAATGAGCAAATATCTGGTCAGAATATCAGATGTTTTATTTTTGCATAAAGGGGTTGTTGCAAAGAAGCAGGGGGGAATAGATGGCTAGAAAAAAAGTTAGTTTGCATAGCCCTGGGAATAGACATTCCATGAATAATGCAGAAAATGGAACTATGAGAAACATTTTCAGAAGAAGATTGCTTTGTGGGGAGACAACTTCATTTATTCCAAAGAAAAGGCAACTCACACATCTTAGCAAATCAGTAGGATTGGTCCAGAAGAATAGGTTAAACTACTTCACCTCTCAGCTGTCTCTGATCTTGGGGGCCCAAGGCACATCAGGCCACGCTGAACAATTGGGCAGCCTGACACTAATTTAAAACACAGGCTCAAAGTATTGGTTCACTCCTTAAATCAATTACTCCATCTATCCCAGACTTTTGTGGATGAGTTTTATACATGGCAAACAGTGTCAGCAAGGAGGACATACGATGCACTCCATTCTTTTCTTTGCACCACAGTAGTTATGGGTACGGCAGTGGGAAAAGCAGAAGAATGTTCATGTGTGAGCACAGTTTAAGTGACAAAAGGAAAAACATAGATATTTAAGAGAGATTTTGTGTTTTTCTTAACTGTGCATGTTTACTTGAAGCAGCAAAGGCTCAGACCAGTGTCTATGAAAATACAGAAGTCTATGTTTTGAATTCAGTGACTACTGTTCTCATGCTCAGAACAGTATCCAGAGGACAGTATCCATGTACTACTCTGGATTGGTTGTGGTGGATGCCCTCTGAAAAGACACAAAGGAAATGTGTAAGACTAACGAGTCGGCTGTGACAGCTCTACTGCAGTCTGAACGCAAGGTGATTGCTTTGGGGAACTTGTAAAACCATTTTTTAGGGTATCCATCTCTCTGAGTTAGCACTGTGCACAGAGACTTTACGCTGTTTTGTGCCAATCTAACATTTCCACAGCTGCTCTAGTTTATCACTTCATTTGCCAGCTCTCTCCTCTAGCAGTTCTTCTGTGTCCAGATCTTCACCAGAATTTCCCACAGAAGCCCCTATGAGTTACTGCTGAAGAAGGAATTAATTCAGTTTAATGGTATAATTTGGAACACTATTTTGATACACTAAATTTATGCTTAAAAATGGTATGTGGTTACTCCAATGCAGTATACACAAGTCACTGCACAGTGTTTTGGGGAAAGGAAAAGGCAGCTGCAGAGCTTCATGTGTTGCTTGTCTCTTTGCAGGTGGAGCTTACTGGAAACAGCATTTATGAGTATATCCACCCTTCCGACCACGACGAGATGACGGCCGTTCTCACCGCCCACCAGCCTCTGCATCCTCACCTCTTACAAGGTACGTCTAGGATCTGTGATCAAACCACCTTTGTAAAACTACAGACTAGCCTGACATGAGAAATATGAAAGCTCACGTCTATCTGATGTGAAGCTATGTACACAAATGGAGCAGGAGCATGAACTTGAAACTGTGACCCACCGTTTTGGTTTGTAGCAGTAAAGCAAGGAAGGCATCCTGGTCTAAGGAATGCTTTTCATCCCATGCAGTTTCAAATACTTTTTTAGATTTTACCCCATGATTATGGCCTGGATTCCACAATCCCTGTTTTGTGTAACGTTGTGGCAGCCTGGCTGTGCACAGCTGCAGCTACGCAGTGTTGAGGGGAAAAAAGGAAGAATACATTAGGCAATTTGGAAGTAGGAAGACACTTTTAAAGCCCTAAAAACCAACTGTTAAATCTGTAGTTTGAACAAAAAGCCAGAACTAATACTTTCCACTGCAGAAAGAGCAAGAAGGGGCTTTGTAAATGACCATCCTTTTAGAATATGATCTCTCTGGAAAAACGGTGTCCTCCTGCCTAGGTGCTGGCTCCGGGGTTCACCACGGCGCCCCGCAAAGCCGGGCACGCGCTGAGCTGCACGCGATTCCCCGTCACGCAGCCGGGCGGCACGGCGCTAAGCGGCACGGAGGGCCAGGGAACAGGCTCAGTGATGATTTCGTTTCTTAGTGGCAGTTCTTTGAACTTCAAAATACTAGAAGATTTTCACTCCGTTATGTTCAACACACTTTCACACACCTTCCATGAGCGCTTAATGACAAGTATTGCACATCATGCCAGATCTTGACTGGCCTTCTCAAGTCACATCACCTAAAAGCATGAGGTGCTCTGGGTTTACAAGACCATCCCAGTTAGGAATGGATCTTTTTTTGGTACATTTCTGGTGTCTGGGCTGTTTCTGCACTTGATGATCTCACCCTAGTTCTGTCTGCTACGACTCCATCAGCACAGAACCATGTATCCTCTCCATGCAGGCAGGTTTAATGTGCCTGGGAGCACATGTACTGCTGTGAGGTGGTGTTAAAGAACCATCCTTGCTTTCCTTTCTCTTCCTCACCCACAGATACCTGCAGTATCTGTTTTACCCTGCAGTATCCCAAAGAGCAAAACTTTCTTTTCCTTTTACTGGTCTGCTCTTAGTTGCTACTTGATTATTTCATAGTTTGTTAATTCCTTTTTTTTCCTTTTCCATCTTAGATCAGAGATGGGGATTTTTTTCTAGGTTTAATAATTAAATTTCTATTTGCTAATTGGAAAATTTCTGTGAATTTAAAACTGTCCCATGAAAATAATTTTTGTGCCAAATACAAATAAGCGCTCAGTTATTGTCTACTAAATGTCACGGCTCTGGTTTACTAAAAGCAGTGAGCTAGGATATTAGTACTGCAGTTCTTGAAGTTATTTTTGTTCAGAGCAAGGTACTGACTGTTTCTTACTTACATTTGTATGCAAATGTCTTTATGCTTATCATGTCTGTTAGTACTTGTTCTGTGAAAAAATAGGGTCCCTCCCATGTGTATTGTCTGTGTTTTCATTTTTATAGTGATTTTTAAGGACCTCTTTTTTATCCATATCTCTTTCCCACACAAAATATGAAACTAGAGCATTAAAGTATGCAGAATCCTTTCCTAAACCTTTTAAAAATGAAGGATTCATCAAATACATTTTGATGATATTTGCCTTTCTTGTGCAAGTTGTGTCATTTTCTTTGGTGGATGAATTTAATCCTGAGATATAACCTGAAATACTTGGCCTAGAGAAATCAAAGCAGTTTTCCTAGTAGTCTTCAGGGAAGCCCTGAAACTTTTTAATGAATGATACAAATGAAACAAGGTATCTCTAAATCCTAGTAGGTATTCTGAATACTTAAACAAAGCATGAAGTTCTACTTTTAAGTTAGTACAGAGGGAAGTTTTATATTCTAATAAAAGGAAAAAAAGAAGCCTTTTTTAATGATAAATTTTTGTTGTTTTAGTTTGATTTTATTTCTTTTGATCTCTTAAAATATGCCTGAGTCATCATGTCACCAGATCAAATAAAAACTTCCACTTTATAATTTCATTATATTACAGAACTCTGCAGTCTGTGATACTACTTCAGAAGTAAAATCATTATTTCCATGCAGAGGGAGATATTCATAACACAAACTTACAGTTTGACTTATATAACTTCACTTGTTCATGTGCACTTCAGCTACATCTTAGATGTACAGGTATTTTTAGTTCAGTTACTATTTCAGTGGTTGTAGCTTGGTAAGATCTCCAATGATAGAAGTCACAAAGATAAATATACATATCTATACTTTGTGGGATTCTGTTACAGGTCTTAAATAATGACTTATTTAAGTCATTAGCAGTTATTTATGAACCTTTGCCCTCTACTTTCTCAACCTTTGTAAATGTTGATACTTTTCCTTTATTGATTCGTTTGCACTCATCTTTCCTTAGTGCTTGGTATTATTTTCTTCAAATCTTCCTCCCTCTCACCAGTGGTTCATCAGTCCCTTTTAAGCTTTTCTAAAAGATCAAATAGTCCATGAGAAAGCTCTAAGCTTTGAAGCTGTTGAGATCTAGAACTTGTATTAGCATGAGTTTTATTTCTCAGGCAGAATTAATTATTGCTAATTGCATAAAATTAGACATAGCGCACTTTTCTTTGTATAATGCTACTTGTCCCATTATTCTCTTTAAATACCCCATCTTGGTACTCAAAGATAATATATAGTTTAAAATATAGTTTAAAAAGCATAACCCGTCTTAAATTATAGCTGCTTCTAAAAAATCCCTTATACTTTCCTAACACGCCTAACAACAAGGCATACCTTCAAACATGGAAGCTAGATACCTCCTTTTATTAAATAAAAGTGAAAATTCTTGAATAATCACATGCTTTCACAAGCTCTATCTTTATAGCTAGATTAAATGTAATAGAACTGGAAAAATGAGAGTTGATAAATTAGCTGTTTATCTTCTCAGATAAGATTATTGGACTTATCTTCTCAGATAAGTCCAATATGATGCAACAGTGAGTTTTGGCAAGGGAAGCTTTGGGGCCAAGAAGCTGAAAGGAGCAACTCTGAGAAGCATTTAAAAGTCAGAAGGGACAAGCAGCTCGGTATAAGGTTGTGGGGTGCCGCTGTGGCAAAAAGGTGTAATGGAAAATCCCTGTGTAGGTAAGCAGGGAAGTAGCACACAGGAGTAGCAAGGAGGAATGATTATATTCTCTATGTAGTATTAGTGAAATGGACACTGAATTGTCATGTGTAATTTTGTTGTCCGCTTAAAAAAATAAAAAAAGAACTGACAGACTGGAGAAAGTACAAGGGAACCACAAAAGTGATTGAAGGGCTGGATATGCTTATAATGAGAGATGAAAGAGCACCATCTGTTTGGTTTATCAAAAAGAAGATTGGGAGGTGACTTGATTGCTGTGTATGAATACTTCTAAGGGAAGAAAATACTGGGAACTAAAGAACTCTCTGTTTTAGGAGAAAAAAAATAGTATCAAGAACCAACGTCTGCAAAATGAAGCCACAGAAGCTCAAATTAGAATAATGCACACATTTATAACTAGGAGTTTGATTAACCACAGGAACAAAGTACTGAGGAAAGCAGTGGTTTCTGCCTCTTTTGATGTCTCCGGATCAAGGCTCTATGCCTTTCTGGAAGATACACTTAAGGCAAACAGAAGTTACTGAGCTCAGTTCGGGAGTAACTGAGTGAACTTTAATGATGTGCAATGTACAGGTTAGGCCTATGATCTAATGTTGCTTTCTGGCCTTAAAAATCTACAAGCTATGACTCAATGAAAGCCATAAGCCCCATGATCTGTGGAGGCTTTGGAGAATTTCAGCTTTAAATTACAAAGTCTTTAGGCCGCCCTCTTCCTTGCATGCCCAGCACTGAAAATGTAAAGCAATATGTACTGATCCCTTGCTGTGAAGGAAGTCAACAGCTGGACTCTCTTTCTTATGGTGACGGGGAAGAACAAAGGTCTCCCTTGCATATACACATTAAATATAGGGTAGGCCTCAGTGAATCAACTCACATGAGTCATTGGGCATATTTTGCACCCAGGTTGCAGCTGTAATGAGATAAATCCATTATATTTAAGTGGAATGGGTTAGTAACAAAAATAAAGAATAATTTGATGTCTTTTCCAAGTGATGTGTACTGGCTGTGCTCAGATCTTAGGTGGCTTTTCTGGCCATTCACTTTGCAAATATCGCTTACGGTATTTCTGGTCTGCAACACATGTCTGTGGCCTGGCTTAGCCTTGTACCTGTGAAGTCTTGCACTGCAGAGTTTCATGCTCCTTATGCATCTGTATCTACTGCAAAGCCAAGATTCCTGGGCCTCTGTCCCAAGATCTGCAACACTTCCAGAGGAACCATTCTGGTTGTTGGTCATAGCATAGCATCAAGGCACCGATCTCTTTGATGCAGAGAAGCGGTTTTGATATGTGCCACCTTTTCTTGAACACGTGGAGCTCTGGAAATGTCTCCTTTCTGCTTGTTCTGTGGTGGAACTAACAAACCAGCGTGCTGCCCAAGAGCCTTCTGCAGAGGCAGAAGGTCTTTACGCAGTGGCCGGAGGAGGCGTGGGCTCCGCGATGCTGAGTGATGGGGTAACAGCAGTTTGTGAATCCCAAGAGGCCGTGAGGATACATTTGTGGACAGCTGGAGGAACCCAGTGCAAGCTCCTTCTCTCTGTCCCTAGCATGCTGTGGTTGTGGTGCCGTGCACAATTCTGCCTGGCCAGCAATACCTCCTGAGCCTCACGGAGGCGGGTGAGGAGCCTGGCCCTTGGCTTGCGCGTGGCGTGGAGCTGAGCACCTGCCAGGCGGGTAAACCTGATCTGCTGCAGCTCAAAAGCCAAATTTGGTACCACACAGCGTGCGGCTGGGAAGGGAGTAGCGTGGGGAGGAGACGTTTGTGGAGATACTTTTTATGGGGTGTTTTGTCCAGAGGTGATAAACATTGTGAATCCTGAAGAGTGGCTGTGTTTTAGGGGTTTGGCATTGACGACTGCACCACTAACTACCCTACCCTTAACTGCACCAGTTCCTCTTGGCATGATACTTAGAGGAAACACTACTATTTTAGATGTCTGAAAGTGGAAAAGAAGAGCAGTCTGCTGGCATCCCACTAAAAAAAAATCATTTTTAATGGTAATTAGCAGTGAATCTTCATCAGAGTAGGGTGTCTCAGAGTGCAGCATCTAAACTTGTTATTTCTGGATGGAGCCTCCTGAGCTTCTTTGCTACCAGAAGCCAGAAAGTGTCACCTGAAGAGCAAAAGAGATTTGGGGCCAGTGCTAGGAAACTGCTGAATTTGGGTAAAAGAGGAATGATAACAATCTACCTTCTCAGTACTGCTGGGATTCTGGATACAATCAGAACACAGAACAAACTGTTCAAACGGGGAGACAATCTGAGCAGATCTTGCAAACCAAGCTTGCAAGACAGGCTGTCCAACAACAGAGCTGTCGCTTTCCTACCACAGCAAGAGCATTACCAGAGCAAATAAAATCAGCCCAAAAACTTAGCTTTCAACTTAGTATGTGCACAGGAACTTACTGTCTATATCTACCCATAATTTTCCCACCCATGGCATTTATAGCTTGTCATTCAACTGGTGCCAGTCAGTTACCCAGAAGGAATATTCTCAAGGGTATATACACTTAACCCTGCAATCTGCATGCGTATCGACAGATGCTGCAGCTGTAAAAGGGAGAAGGGGAAGTGCATCTAACTGTGTTTAATTTCCTCTCCCTTAGCTAGAATTCAGGTTTGACCACACGTCCCAAGGAAGGACATGGGAGAGCTGTGGTTTTCATTCATCCATTCATCCATTTGCGCCCGTGTTTCACTCCACAGAACAGTTCAGCTGACGGCCTTGCTTTGGCACTGCTCTTCCTGGCACAGCAGCAGTGAAGGTGGTGGTGGATACGCAGCAGACTTGCAGCTCTCATGCCTGTTGTTGCACTAGCCCTTCTCCAAGCCTATTCCCAAATGTGTCCTGCTTAAGGTCTCCCTTTAAGCTATGTTATTGCACCAGCCTGTTCTTTGCAGGATCCCTGTGGTACTTCTACTATTTTGTTCTATTTTGTTCTAGAAGTTGAAGGCACCCACACTCGGAATACAGAGAGGGAAGGTGGTGGGCTCTGGGACCTTTTCTTTCTCATGCTCCTCCAGAAAAGCTGTAGCCTTGTTCTGCTCTCAGAAGAGGCTAGCCAAGATGCTCGCATGCTCTTCTAGTCAGCAGAGTGCTGTGTGGGACCCAGATGCTTTGCAGATTACACAAGAATAGGCACAGAACATGTGCAGCTTTATAGTACAGAGGAGGTAAGATGAAAATAACCCACTGAAAGGGAAAAACTATGCAGGGTGTTTGGGGGAAGGGCAGCAAAGTGTTAGGCAGAAATGAACTCATGATGTCTTGTGTTTCCACCCTGTAAAACAGTCGGGCAGGGACACGGAACACAGCTTATCACACATTCATGCCTTGTCTCCAGAGGACTGCGCTAGCTTGAAGTAGCTGGGTGCCTCCACACAAGCTGGACTTGGAAGAAGGTAGGAGCAGAGAAGGTTACTCACAGTGCTTCACACAGCCTGAGTGCGCTCTGAGAGAGGTTTCCATTTGCTCTGACACTGCACTCAGGCTGCCCTGTAGAATGAACAGGGATTGAGCTTTGAAGTGATGTGACAGGGTAAAGATGAGCAGGGTAAAGACCCCTCTGCTTTAACGCTCCTTCATAATCTGTCACAGTGACAGTGAGGCAAGCACTTTTTCAAAAGAGTGCATGTTGCAGCTCTGTGCAGCTTGCAGGCTGGTGCTGCCAATTCACAAAGTGGCTCTGCAACAAAATGCTTTAATTGTTTTGCTAATCTCAAAGCTTGTGAACTTTCAGAAAGAGGTATGAAACAGCAGCTTGTACCTTGCAGAAAATAAAGGCGTGAGAGGTGAAGCTATGGAAAAGCAGCGATGATCTTAGCTCAGTTCAGAGTACAGGCAGCAGGCAAACCACAGACTTTTGTGACTGCTTTCTTTCAAAAGAGATGAAAGATGGAGTAGAGAGCAAAGATGGATTTCATAGTTGCACCCCCAGGGATGGACAGTTCTGGCTTACATAAAGCTAACCATAATTTCACAGAAATGCTTGGAGAATCCTGTTTGGCAGTCATGTGCACTATGAGTGAACAAACGCTCAAATTCTGTATCCAAAATAGCAAGACCCATTTTCCGTACCATGACATTTATCCTGTTTACATGAGGAAGAAAAGAACAAATCTCTAAAATATGAACAGGCTGTTTTATTCTTAAGGAGTGCTTGCAGTCAAAATATATTGCTTGATAAACCAGGCTAGGAAAATAAAGGGGATAATGGAAATGGGACACTTGTGCCAATGATGTTCCTGCTGTGAGAAGGAAACCCATATTTTGTATGTGCAGAGACATCCGCGCTTCTCTGTGTCCCCTTGGTCACAGACTGCTGTGCTTCAGCTCTGCCAGGATGTTAATGTACAGATAAGACTATGTGGTGGGGTTTGAAGCAGCCTCTTTGCTACCTGCCAAATTTATAGCTCTCACGGAATCTAATGGAGCAGTTCTCCACAGAAGGAGCCTCTGTGAGATAACCAGGTCGAATAGATATACACAGTGGGAGAGAAAAAGTCCTCTGAATGTGAGAAGGAAAGCATGCCTTTTGATAATGTTCTGCCTGAAAAACAAATGATGATACATTTTAAATTGGACATGGATGTAAGCTCTGACTTGCAGCAGCTCATCCCTGTAAAACTCAATATAAAGGATACTTCACTTTCTAATACCCTCTTAAAAACTTGACAACAGACGTATTGAAAAAGCCAGACTCAGCAACCTCAACTCCTCCGAACAAGAAAAGCAGAAAAGTTGCAGAAATGTGCTTCTAGTATGTAATCCCTTTGATCAAAATTAATGTTATCCTTGGTTTGGTTCTCATTTCCAAATATTAGCAATCATCTCTTGGGGAAAAGTGGTGGGAATTGCAATTTCAGAATAAAAAACAAGAGTTTCATGGGTCATTCTTTAGAGGATTTCAACAAAAAGGTTGTGGACCAATGGGGAGAGGATTGTCACTTTGAAATGGTGCAAACAGAATTTAAAATACAATATCATAAAGAAATCCAAGCTGTAACATATATTGGAGGTGTCAGGAACAGAAAAACAGGGCTGAAGTCAGAGTTCACATAATAGGACAAAGAAAAGCACCACACCAAAAACGGGCAGCTAAGCACTCAGAGAGCACCCTAGAGCTCCACTTTTCATCTCTAACGCCTGCATGCAATGTCCATCAGTAAAGTTCTGGAAAGTGTTAAAGGCTGCACTGAGATGGTTGGTCTGCTTCTCAGGGAGGTATCGTCAGAACAGTTCAAAAGAATCAGCAACTCCGAGGTGGGGACAGAGCTTCCTTTTCAGCTATACTGTCTATTGAGACATTTTCTTAACTCAGTTTCTGAAAAAACAAGTCTTAGAAGAAACTTTCAAAAAGTATTCAACTCAGTTACGGAAAGCAGGGGCAATTGTCCAATTGTTTTAAGCAGATACATTGTATGTGTACAGTAGGTGGATGACCTAGTGGAATAATAGATATTTGAAAAGAATGATGCTGAGTAAGAGATTTAACAGCAGTGATATTTATCATGAACTGCAGCAAATTTTGCATCTCCGTGTTTTAGAAGTGCTCATTTAATTGGACCCTGGACTGGTGCTAAAATCTGTGGAGAAACGGGTTGGATATGGAAAAGCAGGACACTGGGAAGTGCTCTGGGAGACAAACAGTGACCTCCTCGCTGCCATCCTCTCAGAGACCCACAGATGCATGAAAACACTCATGCACAGCCCTTATGTTGAGACTTGACAGACTTCTCAGAAATGTGCTGTGTAAGAATCATCTACATCATGAATAAGAATTTATCACAGCCCTTGGGGTATATACCAGAGTGTGTAACACCTCCACTTGGGCATGAAGGTGTATTTGTTTGCTCCATGTCAGACAAAGCAAGTGCAAAAGGGGCGCAACGCTGCCTGTAGCACTGCTAGCACAGCTACAGTCTGCAGGGCTAAGAGCAGCACAGCAGCAGGCACTGGGGACTGTTCCAGGAATCATAGAATCATGGAATGCTTAAGGTTGGAAGGGACCTCCAGAGGTCATCTAGTTCAACCCCCCTGCTCACGCAGGGTCACCTAGAGCACGTGGCACAGGGCTGCGTCCAAGCGGGTTTTAAAGGTCTCCAAAGAAGGAGGGCAGCCTGTTCTCTGGGCAGCCTGTTCCAGGGCTCTGGCACCCTCACTGTCAAAAACTGTTTTCTCAAGTTCCTGTGGAACTTTTGGTGCCTCAGCTTGTGGCTGTTTCCTCTAGTCCTATTGCTGTCCACCACTGAAAAGAGGCCAGCCCCCTCCTCCTCCCTCCCTTGAGGTATTTATACACACTGATCAGGTCTCCCCTCAGCCTTCTCTTCTCCAGGCTGAACAGGCCCAGCTCCCTCAGCCTTTGCTCATAGGGCAGATGTTCCAGGCC
>JAVCKT010001586.1:0-37271 GCA_032273925.1 Rhynchotus rufescens
GAAAGGCCTAGATACCTTAGACAGGAAGCAGAGCAAGAACTGGAAGAACCAGGAATGCGCCAGGACTTCTTGCTGGTAACTTGTTTTTTGTTTTGTTTTGTTTTTTTTTCTAGCAGAACCTATCTCAGGTTATAATAATGTTGGAAGGTTAGACATTATCTCCAAGTGTGTCCTTCTGCCTTGATGCTGAAGTTCTGGTAACTGGGTGCTCTCATCCCAGCTATAGGACTTAGGAAAGCAATGGGAGACATCATCAGGGAGAGAAGAACATATGACAGGAAATCTATTTAGAGAATAATCAGCCTTTTAAAGATCTTTAAAAAGATCTTTTGAACTGCCTGGAAAAACAAGGCTGAAAGAAAGCTCCTTCTGGAGTCCAATATATGAAATTGTGATTTTGTTGAGCACTTTTTAAAAATTTTCTACTTGTTTGTTTTGTGCTTACAGAAAACAGAAAGGTTTCTTGCCTTTTGCTGACAGTGAATGTTGAATTCCCATATTTCTGCTGGGTTGAAAAGGAAACCATGTGTCCCACCCATGCTGAACAACCACTTTCTAAACAGAAAATTAATACTATCCACCGTCAGTCTCAGGTCCTATTTATAACTACTGGACTCGAGAGCTTTTGTTAGTGTACTTTTTATCTATAAACTTGGGTCATATTGGGAAAATAAGACTCCCCAGTTCTACTAGGAGTCATCTTATGTTTTGATCATTTCTGCCTCTTGCTTTAGGTTTGGGAGGCCTAAAACGAGGCAAGTTGATCATCTTGCCACACTGACTGTTTACTGTGAGAGGTTCCATCTTCTCTGTCCTCTTTGACCCATTCCTCAATCAGATGATTTGCTTACTGCCTGTTTTCACACCAATGGGTTGTTAGAAGAGATGCCTCACTTACATGAGGTGCTACTGTGCTACAGCATCCTTCCTCCTGGTCAGACTGTCCCTGTCAGCTTGTAAGCTGACCACTCGAGTGGTTCAACCCTGGATCTAATCCTGACCTCTGGGTGATCTATGTTTTTGTGTGCCAGGCCATGGCATAGATAAAGAAGATGCATTTCTTGCTTAATGTCCTTCAGCTCCACATCAGTGGTGAATAACATCAGAAAATCTAAGGGCATGACTGTGAAAGAGACTGTCCTGAATTGTAAGCTACTGTAAAGATGCCTTTATGTTGCCTTCTGGAAGTGCTTCTTAAGACAAAGTAGCTTCAGTGTGATAAAATCGAAAAGCAGTGTTTTGTATTTGTACTGCCCCCTTGGCTGTGAACCCAGACAGGAGCTGCATTGTACTTGCATGTGAGAATGAGAAGTGGGGACAAGTCCTTTTTCCTAGACCAGGCCAACCACAATGCAAAACATTGATTAGAATTGTCAGCAGAGAGGACTAAATCCAGTGTGACACGTGCTTGTGATAAGTGGAGGTAGTGCCAATGAAAACAGAGCACAAAGAGAGCTCTCTGAAGAGCGTATCTTCTTTAAGAAAGGAGAAGTAAAGGACAGGAAGAGCAACTCGTCGGTTCTTTCCAGCATCTCAAAGTGATGTACAAATCTTAATGGACTAAATCTTCCTTCAAGGAAGGGAAGCAGCTGAATTTCCCATTACAGAGATGGTGATACCAAGGCACTGAGAGTTTGTGTCCCTCTTGCAATCACAGGGATGGTGTAGGAGCAGGAAGGGTATGGGTGTTTCTCAGCTTGTACTTCTCTTCCCTCGTCTGCATCATCACTGCTCCCACTTCATGCACAGAGGTCCATAAGCCTAGCTCGTGGGCTAGGCTGATGACTGCTACATAATCTGCTGGCTTCCAGATGGATTGTAGCCATCTGGAACTTCTTTGGTTGCTGGTCTTTCACTGACACTCTTTGGTTTTGGACCAGCTACCTCTGTGGGAGTCAATATGTTGGCATATAAAAATAGTAGAATAACTGGGTCCAAATTAGACTTAAAGAGTGCAGGATTTTTTTTCCCTCCCAAATTATCTCATTTATCTCCTTTCCTCTCCCTTAAGCTAAACATAACCCAGATAAATGTCATGCACTATGGCTGTGCTGAGCTCAGCTCACAGAGGAGAGGAGTGATGATACAGCTTTCAAGTATTCATGGCTGGTAGAACAGTTCTTGATCTATACTTTCTGCTCTTCTACATGTCATCTACAAGAGGATGACTTTGGCTGTGATGAACTATGTGTTGATGGGGTTAACATATGAACTGTGGGTACTCTAGAATTTCTTTGCATGTGCAAATGTTTCCCATGCCCTCCTAGTGAGATCTACACTAGTTGAACTCTGTATGTGAGGCTTTGAGTTCTCATCCTCACTTTGTTTGCACCCATACAGTGCCTATGCGTAGGGAGGGGCATAACCAGGCCATGTGGCCTTGGCCAAAGGGAGAGACAGGCTTCCCACCTACTGGAAGACCTGGGATGCTGGGAAGCTCAGGACCTGCCGGCAGAGAGGAGAGAGGTGAGGACAAAAAGGATCGGTGTCTGGCCACTCTTACGTGGTAGAAACAGCTGCATCAAGATCCTTGAGTGTGAAAGTTTCTGCCATGTGGCCCAAAAGTCTGACAGGTCCCAGGCTGCAGGGAGGTAATCTGCCCAAAGAGAGGGTCTGCCCTATGCTATGGCCAGGCCTGTCCCCATCCGAGTGGCTGGTGAACTGGTTCTGCTCTGAGAACAAGGGAGGGAGGTCACAGCAGAGATGGTGGTGATAGGGCAAGTGAAATGCTTCTGATAGGGGTTGCTGGAGATTTCTAAGTCTTTTAAAAAAATATCACAAATCTGTCTGTCTTTCTTTTCATGTTAAGGGCAGAGGTTTGGGGATAGGAAGTGTGTAAAATTGTTATTTCTCTGGGACTGATGCTAAGCAATGAGGTCTTTCCTTTTCCACAGCCTTTACTTGTGCCATGGTTCCCTCCAGGACTAGTGAGGGGCGGATTGCTATCTCAGAGGAGTAGTATTTTTTTCCCCTTTTTGTATTATAAAATACAAACAAATGACAGAAAAGGTCAGGTGGTGGGAAGTGGGAGAGGGGTCTTGCTTCCTTAGAGCTGTAGTGACCGTCGCTTCTTCACAGAGACGTTATGGTGGTTGTAGGGTCGCATCTTCATTTCGACAAAGGGTATGGAGAACTCATGGCCTTTCCAATGGTACCAATTAATCCCCTGGCAGGAGGGAAAAAAAAAGGTACAGGGTGAAGAAAAAGCCTAACCCAAAACAAGAACGGGAGAAGAAGGAGATAAACTTGAACTCTGCAGAGGTACCAGAAGGAAGAAAAGAATTTGTTAGTCTGGGAGCAAAAAAAAATCTTATGCTGCTTTGACTTGTTTGGTCATTCTTGCCTCACAAAAGTTTCTGATTATATACATATATAAAAATATAGAAATATACATACACACACACATAGATGTTAATGTGACTTAGCAAGCTGCCTTGGAAAATGACCATGGCAGCCAATATAAGGTACAAAGCATCAGCCTAAATGGCTCAAAGGTGACTCCTTCAGTTGATACAGGATAACTCCTGAAGTGCTCCTGACTCCTGAGCAGCCTATGTTTGCTCTCTTCGTAATGAGGAAGAGGCACCGCTTTTGCCTCATATTAACAAATAAAGAATCTGGCAGACAATGAGGAAATGGGGAAGGGACCAAGAATACAGAGTGGTGAGTCACACAGTTACAAGAAATGCTTGTGCCAGCTTTGCCCTTACCTGACTGTGACGAGACTCTCCGTACTTGCCGTTGAGGTTGGTCCGGTGGCAGTTCTTGTACCACCAGGCCCCTTTGTATGACATGGCACAGTTAGTCACAGCAACATCATTGTCCCTGTCCTTGGTAGAGAAGGGACGGCCTTGGTGATAGGTGAGGGAATCCCCTGCAGAAAGACACGCCATTAAGGGTAACTGACAGACAAGGTTGCTCTTGGGTCATGCATCTTGATGCTCAAGAGCCTGAATCCTCTCCCTGCCATCCTGCAGCCTAAGGTGCTTCAACATGAGGCTGTGTTCAGGAAGCTCTCTGATGAGCAAAGCCCAGTGCTGCTGTGTCTGTCAAGCAAGCCGGTTTAACAGTATCCTTGTAAAAATGGCTAGTGTTTGGCCCCTATATAATAAAAGTATGCAGCAGGTTGCAGATTTTCCATTGCTGTGGGAGGGTAATAAATTCATCCTGCAGCATGTCATGGCATTAATAGAGCTGCAGGTACTGTTGAGTGAAATGACACCTCTGACTATTGATCCAATCATTGGAACAGGAAGGGCTATTACATTAAATATCTAATCCCCATTGGAAAATTCACTGTGTCGTTAGTGGGATTTATCCATCTAGTTTCCATGATGAACAGAAAGAAAGAGCTATGGATTAGTGCCTGGCTGTTCCAGAAGAGTAGGAAACAGCTTTGAGTTAGGATTTCCTTTACAGTTTTAGACCCACCAGTCCCAGAAGCTTCCTACAACATATTAGGTGCTGTCTAGCATGAGTTTCTACCGGAGGTGCCGTTGTATTCTCCTATTCGGAGCTTGTACAAATTCCTGGAGTCACCAATGGAGAATTTGTCATAGTAGGCATACGCTGCTTCCTGGCCATCTCTCATGTCTATTCGCAATTCATAGCGCCCCTGGGAGGTGATCTTGTGGATGTTGTCCAAGCCTGGAAAGACAAGTAATGAGACACTCGGTGAGACCCAGTGCCTGGATATGCTCTGTAAGCAAACTGAAAAAGCATTAGGCAAACAAAATAGCTATTAGAAATGAAAGCGAGGAGAGGAACCACTGGGTAACAGTGCTTCTGGTTAGGTTTTGCTCTCTCCTAGCACTGGTTGGGTCTGAACTTTCTGTCCTCCACTTTTTAGCACCATCTGGGGGCTTTCAGCTGTGGTGCTTGTCCTGTTACATATACCTCTGGGTGATAAACTCACTTAAAAACAGAGTGTATTTCTACTGTTGAGCTGGCCTTGGTCATGCTCATTTTTATGGGAGAGGGATCCATCTTGGAGCTGTGCTGAGTCTCCCGCTTACTCTTTTTCTTTTTCCTTTGAACAACTGTCTTGCTCACTGAAGCCATGGGATACCCATGAGCTATAAATGCCGCTTGTTATCCAAGGAAAATACCAAATTCTGTCCCACAAATTGGCCCTGTGTACACCTTTCTCAGTCTGGGCCTGTCTTTGGAGGAATCTATGGAGTGATTCAGTTGTACAGGACATTCATGCGGCAAACAGAAATGGTCCAAGGAATTAGATAGTACAGTCCAGTGCTGGGATTTTGCTGCTGTTAGGTTTAGGCAGAGTCAAAATGAAAGGCTAGTATATTAACTTCACAAACTAGGGACTTGCTGGCCTTTGTGACTTACTGTTATCTTGTGTATCCATATATGACTGCGCTAATCGTAATGACAGGGAATGATCAACGGAAGAAAAGTGGTATTAAAGGAGAGGGAGAACAAAGAGAAGTATGGCAAAAAGCAAGAAGCTGAGAGCAGAGCTACCAGCTGAACAAGACCAGGAAGAGAGTTAAGCTGGCAAGGACAAGCTGTTTGAGTCACTGTTTGCCACAATCTCAGTTTTGACAGCACTAGAGGAAGACAGAACAGTGAAAGGTGTTACCCAGCCAAAATTCATCTTCCAGGTTTCCAAACCCAATCCGGTAGTCTGCCCACTTCCGGAAGAAATCTGTTAGCCCATTTTGCCGCCTCTGGAATACCTGCAGGGAGTAGAAAATGGATGGGTGATGGCCTAGCTAGGCCTTGGGCTACCAAAAATTAAAATAATATTTTGCCCCCGCACAGTGCCTTTCAAGGGGAAAAACTGCAATGCTCTTACTGTTAATGTTAATTGTAGCTGTGTGTGGCTAGGGATACTCAATGTGCAAATGGATAAACAGAAAAGATGTTTAATGATATCCTCCGAAAATTAGTGTTATAGTAGGATAGAGTCAAGGAATCAGCCTTCAAACTTTTTGCTTAGCCCCAGACATGGTGATTCTAGTTTTCTAGCGTATGATTCTACTGGTTCCTTTTCTAAGTCCTCCAATGTGATATCTGAGGGGATGTTTTGGAGTAGAAAGAGATGGAGGTAAATTTGTAAAAAGATTTATGCTAGAAATCACCTTTTTTATTATTTTTTTTCCTTTCAACATCTGCTGGAACTTTGTGTAATACATGTAAGTGAGTGTTTGTGATACAAGTAAAATCGAAGTGCCAGAGCACTCTTTACTTAAGTTGCCAGTCTTTGAGACATCTCAAGTTGAGATGTGATTTTGCAATTTGATAGCAAAATGAGTATTTGCCTCTGTGGAGATCCAGTATGGTTGATGCCTGACACCTTCCAGTTGCAAATATTAAATATGAATCATTCACTTTGAAAGCTACTACCTTTCAAAGCTTTTTGTTTTTCTATAAATTTCATTTATAGAACAATAAATCAATTCTAGCTTCAATCTCTGATTTTGCTCCCCAAAAGCACAGTAAACATGTCAAGTAAATCAAAGGGCCTTTCTCCAAGTGTAGCATTAGTGCTGCTCCCTGTGGCATGGGAAATACAGTATGCAGTACTAAGCCTGTTCTGATCCTGCTCGGTGCAGTTCTTTGCTCTGCCTGAGGTCTTTGCTGGGCTTGTGGCCAGGTGTCTCTCTGCTGGGTTATCTTCTTATCTCTTCAGGTAAGCAAGATGTGGCTTGCTCCATCCTTGGTGTGGACAAGGTTTAGGTAAACCATGTTGGTGCAGCAGGGAGCATTCATTATTATGGAACCATATCTCTGGTCCCACTGCACAGAGGCCTCTGAGATAAAGCTAGGGTGACTGGACTGCTTGATATAGTGTCTATTACATGAGCCATGGGCTGGACCATGCTTTCTGTTGCTTTTCATGTGGAGGGCAGCATGGTGAATGGCCGTGGCTGTGACACTGGAGAGCAGCCAGGAGCCCGGGCTGAGGGTGGGCAGATGGGACGTGCTCTGCCAACCAGTGTGGGTGAGCACAGCACCCTGCCTCTTTAGGGGCAGGTGTTGCCCGTATGAAAGATCAGAAGAGAGCCTAAAGATTGAGAGAGTAGCCAACATTCAAGGAAAAAGCAGATTTGGCAACTTCTTCCTTTTGGCTCTTGTGCCAGCCCACAGCATGAAGCAAAGTCAGAAGGGTAAAGAAATGTCTGGTATGCAGAAATAGCTATGTTTCACCCTGCGTGCTGTTGCTCCTTTTTGCCTTAAAAATCATTGCAGGCTGCAAGTGAATGCTTTGCTGTGTGCAGCACAGCACAGTGAATGCTTTGCTGTGTGCAGCACAGGAGAGGCTGTGTGGCCTCTCCTGCCACCTTCCCCCCTTAAAGGGTGGCATTGCCTTTGTGAAGAAAGGAGTGTGGCGTGACTTCTAAATCCCATCAGGGAGAGAAGAAAGGTGCAGGGGAAAGGCCCCGTTTGGATGATAGCTGTGCACAGGTACTTACAATCCACCCGCCTCCGTCCGTGGCCATGTCGCAGTACACCTGCACCCTCTGGCCAAGGTCGCCGTTGAGGGAGATAGTGTACACTCCGCTCAGCGTGTCACCATTCATCAGGTGCTGGGTGCAGTCCTGAGGATTGGCAAAGACGCGACCGCCTGCAAAATTAAAGAAGCAAACCTTAGGCAGGGAGGACCCCCTTCCCATGTGCCACAGAGGCCAACCTCAGTCTCAGCTGGTTACAGTTCGGGGTTTGTACTGCCAAGGTACACAATTGTTATTTAATAGAAACAGTGTTCTCATTGTCTGCCATCAGTGGCTTTTTTTTTTTTTTCTGTTTCATGCTAGTTTTATGCTAATACAACCTCGTGCAATTTGGTCGCTGACTCCAGAGCCACCTCAAAGATTACACCCATTTTTCCATCACCTGCTTGAACTGTACTAGCTTTATGTGCCAACATAACAGATGAGAATAACAGGAAAGCCCATTCTATAGAAATATTAGAAAAGAGTCTTTTCCTTTTTACTGACATAAATAGTTTCTATTATCGCTTCAAAGCAGGTGAAAAGACATGTAACTAAAATGGAGAAGGGTGTCCACAGTGATTCCAAATTGAACTCCAAGCAGAGAGGAGATGTATTTCAGTGCAAGGGAATGGATATCATCTTTAGGCTTCTTAGTGTTTTTGAAATCTAGGAGAAATGTAATTAGATTTGGCCCAGAACAAAAGTCACTATGTCTAAGTGGTCTTGCAAAGCTTTTCGAAGAGAGTAGGGACTATATGCTTTCCACAATCTCTAATATCAATGGTTGCAAAGAATGGGACAATTCATTTCATGCATTTTCAATCTTACTAGCCAAGTGCTCTGTGTGTAAGGGTTACAGTGGCTGTTGGATACCAACCATTTAATTTATCATGGAAACAATCCTCTTTGCCTTAGCAGATTGTGACTTGTGTACAGTTGGCAGAGGGGGGATTACTGCAACCAGATGGACATAAAAGCAGTGGCAACACAGTCATATGGTCATGCTGACTCCACTTTGCTGTGACACTACTGATGTCGATGGACATTTATCTGTTTCATAGTTGTAAGAGATCAGACCTTGTCTACAAAGCAGGGCAATGGAAGAGGTTTCTGCCTTGTCAATACAGGAGCATTCCCATCTGTAACAGTGGTTTGTGTTGCCAGCAGCACAGCTAGGCTCGTGTGACTTGGTGGAGGTGGTGTAAGTGCTCACCTGTGGTGAAGGTGGTGGAGGTGAAGCCGCTCCGCATGGCGTTTTGGGCAGCCTGCAGGCGCACGGTGTACTCTGTTGTCTCCGAAAGGCCCTCCAGGCGGATCCACGTGTCTTCGGCATCCACAATCAACTCCTATATGTGAATCCCAGAATGAGGTAGATACCAAAAGCAACAGGTGAGAAAAGCAATGGGGAGCGTAAGGAGCTAGTGACTAGAGAAGGGAGCTAAAAGCTGTTACCACTTTGTTTTGTGCCCTTTTGTCTGACCAAGGGCACTTAAGTACACCCACAAACTTAGTCCTCAACCTTCCTTTTTGCAGATAGATATCATCCCCCCCATTTTACCAGTGGGTTAGTGAGGCTGAGGACCTGGGATCACTTTCTTTAAACATCATCTGGAGGGAGGACTGATGTGATGAGGCCAGGGAATAGGAAGGGCTGTGTCATTAGGCATTATTTCTACGCCTTCACAGAATGTGACATGATGTTGAAAAGGCACAAATTCCTTAAGATGGACTTCAGACCAGCACAGAAAACCAGCATGATGTCCATGGACACATATAGCTTTTTGGAGTGGTTTCAGATGAGATAGAGAAAGTTGGTTTGGACACAAAGCTGAATTCTTTTTCCTGAAGATATATATGTTTGCAGTGGGTGTGTTTTATTTACTGACTCTTGACTTGGAGCTGAATGCACTCAATATAGGGCATGACAGATTGCCCTAGCACTGTATGGAACAGAGCTGGCCAAACTTATTATCGGGCAGTTTTGGCTCTGTTAATTCCTCTCACATTATTTTTTCTGGCCTTCAGCCAAAGCCACATAGCATTATATTGAACTCTTTCTGCAAAAATGTTATCCTTTGGCCACTCTATGCTGGCAAAGAAAAGAGACAATTTGCAGTGACGTATTTCTGATATTTTGGAGCAGTTCTTCCAGACAGGCAAGCATGGGTACACTCATTAAATAATCAAATATATTGTATTTCAGGATTAATTAGCTGTCTGTCTATTTGCAGAAAGGCCCCATACCATCTCTAGTTGCTTTGTTTGCCAGACAATTGTCTCCTACCTCCACTTGCTTGTGTTTTCAAAAGATCTGAATTTTCACTCTTCCTTCAAACTTTCCAGATATACTCTCTTTGTCCAGACTTGCAGGTGTGCATAAAAATTTGCCCTAGGTATTCTCTTTATGCTTTTTCAATTGTTTATCTGAAGTAAATATTGCTTATGGAGAAATAGTGTGTACTCTACTTAAGTCTCCCTAAATTAAGCAGCATTGCTTTTGCCTTATTGGACTTTCCCTGCTCACTTCCCCCACTGTCATGTTCTTCTCTGACTTGATGAGCTTCATTCTTTGAGAGGACCCACCTTACGGCTTCCATCGGTTGATCTGTAGGTCATGATGTAATTCTCAATCTCTCCCACTGGAGGCATCCAGGACAGAAGGGCGCTGCGTCGGGTGACTTCACTTGCAGTCAGGTTTGTTGGAGGGTCCAAAACTGCAAGGGTGGATGGGCACCCACGGAAGAGTATGCAAGTTCATACACACTCATAAGACCTCCTCACTCTGAGCAGATCCCCAGCTCAATTACCTGAGATTCACGCTCACAACCCTATGCTACAGCCAAAAGTTCATCCTAACGATGCAGACCCGATCACCCATCCCCAGCTTGGAACAAACCTCTGCAAACACTCTGAATGTGCTCCTCTGCCTGCACTTTCTCTGAAGAGTAGTAGCTCTGCAACTTAGTGCAGGGCCTGTCAAGGTTCTTGGACTCTAAATGAATTCTAACACTCTTCTGGACATGGCTCTAGGCAAGAAAAAGACCTGATCAGGGATCTTCTCTTCTTAGGAAAAAAAAAAAAATCCTATGAAAGTGGTGGCTTATATTTGTTGTCATTTTTAATTCAGTTCCTGTGCCAAGCCCAAACCATGCTATTTGGGTGTCCTTTTGTAACATCTACGTTGTAACAACTACATCCACATTTACATAACAAGCTTTGATGGCTCAGTCTTTTCCTTGGATGGACAAATAACTAAAGGCATGTAGCAGTTGGGAGTGGAGGAAGTTATTTTACGTACAAGTTGTAAAGTTGGTACTGATGGTCTGGCTTGTGAAAGGCCCATTGGTAGCATACATGGTGACTGTGTAGGTGGTACTGGGCAGAAGGTTGGTCAGCTGGTACTCCTGGTTGATTCCATCCACAAGAATTGTTTCTCCTGCAACTGAAAGTCAGAGAAGATGAGTTAGGCTGTCTTGTCTGTTTCTCAGAAATGTGTTGAAGGATATAATCTTATGAGCAAAAGCAATTACTTTGTTGATACACTATGATACACCAAGGTGTATCATAGCTCATGGTGTATCATCAGTGTAATTGTTTGGCAGCTTAACTGTGCTGATAGTGTTTGGTCTGAAGCATGGTATTGTTTCTTGTTTCTAAAGGAATTAAGCTGCAATAAAGTCCCTGGCAAATCTCACAGCTTGCTGGCATAGACAAACACAAAGATTTCTGTATACCTCTGTAGTGGGTGAGGACAATGACATAGTTCTCCACGTCCGATAGCGGTGGGTTCCACTGCAGCAGGGCCTCGGTGGGAGTGACATTGGTGGCAGTGACACCCAAGGGGGCATCCATGGCTGCACAGGAAAGACAGATTTGGCAAATCAGAGGTGTGAAGAGCATCTGTGCTCTGAATCATGAACTTCAGGTTGTCTTCTGATCTGGCCCTGGCTCATGCTGGTCAGACACAGGTATATGTACATGTGTATGTGTATGTATATGTATATGTATATGTACACATACATATGTGTGTATATTTATACCTGTGCCTATATGTATATATATACCTGTGCCTGTGTATATATATAATGGAGGGTTTATTTCTGGGCTGTCTGAATATCGAAAGTGTCAGTATTTTGCACTGGTCTGTTATCTGGGCTAGGCCTTTCCAGAGTTTTCTGACACATAGCCTAGTATTTTAACATATTTTCAGGATTTGAAGAACCTTTCATTGAGGATGTTGACAACAGTCTGGGGATGGGAGAGTTTTAATTCTCGCAGAGAATTAACAGCCTTCTTATGGAAGTTTAATGTGGCTGTAAAGACACCCAACCGTTGCATCTGGGTGTCCTTCACACCTCACAGATGGTGCCGATGTAACTGTGCAGTTTCCAGGACCAGTCTGGGAATGGACATGGTGTTGTCATATTATTGTCTCCCTGCTGGGGACCTCCTTCCCACCTGTGTGTGCGGTGAGGGAGGCCAGCTCGCTCTCCTCCCGACCCCGCACACTCTTCACAGTGATCTCATACTCCGTAGCAGGCTGCAAGCGGTGGAGGGTGTATTCGGTAGCATCTCTGGGGATCGCAGTGGTGTCTGTTCTCCCTGTAGGAGCAGAGGAAGAGATTTGGCATCGTGGCACTGCTTGCCTTGTCCCTTCCTGGGTCCACAGGGGATACTCAGTAGGGAAGGGCAAAGCTGGGCCCTCCAAGAGATCTTGGAGCCTGGTGCTAGGTGGCCAAAGTGCAGTTTTGCACCTGCAGGCACACCACTGGGTAGGGATGCCAGGAGGCTCCCTCTGAGTAGGGAGCCTTAGTGGCTTGTTTCCAAAAGGGGCTGGAGGCAGCCCTGGAGGGGTCTATAGCAGTGTAGCTCAGAGGACATGCAAGAGTCAGCTATGCTCTTACCTTCAGTGGCCTGGTAGGACAATCTGTAGTGATCAAAAGTGGCAATGGGAGGACTCCAGTAGACAATCATGGAGTCCTGAGTCACATTTCCTACCCTGAGGTCCTTTGGAGCATCGATCCCTGGGCAAGAGAGAGGAGGACACAAAGGTGTTAGAGGTCAGACTTCTTTTACTAGTGCAGAAAACTGCCCTTTGCTTAGAACTTGAGCAGCCAACACCATGCAAGGTCCATTCCAGTTTTAGTTGCCAGGACTGCAGGTTTGGCACAACTGTGTGAGGTACCTTGGGCTGCCTGTGGGATGATATTAGTTCTGATAGTGGATCCCTGGCTATTGATGTGTCTGCCTCCTGATTCCCCACTTGGCTAGGGTTTTAGGCTTGGTGATTGCCCTACTGTGCGTGGTTGTGATTTCTGTAGCTAAACATGGGAGACGATTCTGATTTTAAGGGGATTTGGGAGCATAAGCTAAATAACAAATATGAGTTTTGGCTGATGTGGGGATTCAGGGATTATGGAAAGATAAAATGCTTAATCCACTGGCATTGTTTTAGATTCTGTTGCCATGACAAAGAAGGGCCTAAGACAAAGTGAGATGAAATGGTATATGAGCTCAGTATCTAGAGAAGCCTGAATCAGGAGGTGTGGTCATGCAGCTTGTGAAATAGGATTTCAGCCTACAGTAAATCCCATAAAATGTTTCCTAAGTGTAACTGCTTCTGCATAAAAACAAATTGCCTCATCAACTCCAACTTAGGTTCCTGGCTTTAAGAAACATGTCTCCCTCAAGCCCCGAGGGAGCCGAGGAGCCTTCAGACGTCTCTGTGGGTGGTACATTACCTGTAGTTACAGAGCCCATGATGGGCTCTGAGCTGACTGTGCCGTACACAGCCACCAGCGACACTTGGTACTCAGTGGCTGGCTGCAGCCCCATCAGGCTGATGTGTCTCCTGGTGCCATCCAGTGTGAGCTGCCGTGCTTCTTCTTTGCCCTGTGGGCTGTATTGTAGGATGAGCTGGTCAGCTGGTGGTGATGGGTCGCTCCAGGTGATGTTCACGCTGGAGGACGTCAGGTGAGAGAAGTGAAGCTGTGTGATGGGCCGGACTCCTGAAAGCCAGAGAGGTGGAGATGCAAACCTGCTCCTGTGAGGTGGTTACAACTGAGATTTGCCAGGTAATATGTGTCCATCCAAGGCTCATACTAATCAGTGATTCAGAACATCACTGTCTGCAGCATGATCATCTGCAGATCCTGGTGTCTGAATCGTACTAAGTACTCAAACTACAATATCCTGTGTCTGGTTCAGAAAATATCCAACAGATGTAGCAAAAGACCAGTTCTTGGTTCTCCCTTGATCCAAAACTGTATTGAGATCAACAGGCATAACTGGGAGGGGAAAATATGATACTTTACCAACAAACAAATCCCTGCCCAGGGCTGTATGATGATGGGATTCTGTGTAGAACTTTCATGCAGAGAGGTTTGTAAGACCCCTCAAGGTTTGTTTTCTCTTTGCTACAGGCAAATAGGACAGCCTGACTACAGAGTATAGTGTGTGTTGGTGATTCCCTCCTCCTCTGGCTCTTCCTAATGGGAGCCACCAACAAAGCAGGTGTGTTGAATGCAGATGGTAAGAGCTATGAGAACCTGCAAGGCCCTTAGGCTGTCCCACTTCTCAGGTCCATGAACCTGCTCTCATAGGGATGAACTGCCACCTTATCATTGCTCTCATCCCCTTTGCTATCCCAACAGTTGCTGTGCTAGAGATGTGTCCACCTGGCAGAGGTACCAAGCATGGTGGACCATGCCATGCTTGGCCCTTGATCAGTTTGCCCTTCTGTACCTGTGAATGCATCCACAGTTGATTCCAAGCTCTGCTGGCGACCCCGCTCAGCTATGATCGAGATGGTGTACTCTGTCCCAGGCTCCAGGTCTGAGAGAGTGAGCTGTGACTTGTCCCGGGGCACTGTCACTTCAGAGGCCATCCCCGAGGCTGGAGTGAAGGTGATGCGGTAGTGGTCAATGGGCCCACTGGCCTTTGTCCAGGCTAGAGAGATGGATGTCTCTGTGGAGGCTGTCACCAGGAGGTCCCGAGGGCTGTCGAGCTCTATGGGGAAGGCACGTAAGGGCTGGGTTGAAGAGTTTGAGTAGACTCTGGGGGTGGGAGTTAGGGGTGCAGACAGATGTACCCAAGCACAAGCCATACTGAGTGGATGAGTGGTATTTTGTGGGAAGGGTGGCGAGGACAACCAGTGCCTTGCCATGAAGGAGCTATGCTCCAAATGCTAGATTTGGCATGCTTAGTGTGAGGAGAAAACATTTGCTCTGTGTGATACTGTCCTGTGATTTGCTCTAGTGCAGAAAACTTACCAGTCCTGGCATTCATGGTGGCTGGCACACTCTGCTGGTCATCCATGACGGCTGATATTCCAATGCCGTACTCAGTCCCTGGCACGAGATCTACCAGGAAGTGCAAGGGAGACACAGTGAGAGCAGTGTGCTGCTGCTAGGTTATGAGCTCCCCGCTCCCTCTTTGTTAGCAAGCGTGTTGTGATAGCTTTGTCTAGGAATCACTGAACAGCGGAAAAGACGCTTGGAAGAGCATTGGGAAATGTTTTCAGAGAAGGTTGGAAAGCAACAGTTTTAGTGCCCAAGGGTCAAATGTGCTGACTGCCAGAAACAGTACCTACCACTAAGATGAGAAAGGGCTTTGAAGAAGTTTTGGAGGAATAGGTGGATGGTAATCCCTAAAAAATGTATGGACTACCATAAGCAGAAAGTACTGGAGTAGAAGCACATGTGAAGGTGCATATGGCAGCCACTGCCAAGACTCTGCTAAGGCAGTGAAATTGCTAGTAGAAGAGGGAAGTTGTGTTCCTAGCGGTTGGCAAGTCTCTGTGCAGATTGTGTCTTTTGAGAGGAAAGAGCCAGCCCTTTTTTAAAAGACTCTCGCCAGGGAAATTGGATAATTCTAACACAGAAGAAAAAAAAAAATAAAAAAGTTGTTGCTGAGATCTACGTGATCTACTCTAAGTATCTACACAGAGGCACAAATTGTGTCTGTGAGTGAGAGCAAGCTGAGATAGGAAGGATGAAGAAATCATATTTGTCTCCAAAGTGATTCAACATCAAATATTGTCATGGGGTTAGTTTCTTAAAAAAAAATATGCAGGGTAAATAAAATGCACATTAATTAATAAAGGCACAGTCTTCCTAGGAGTGAATCAGACATGTTCTTTGTGGTTGACATATTCTGCAATTCCTGTCTCAAGGGAGATGGAAATCTAGCTAATCTGGCTAATTTCCTGAGCACCTATTGCTGATCATTATTTTCTCTTAGCAGAGTATCTCTTGGGTTTGTCTGTCACGTCTGTTTGGCTCCTGATGACTTTATTTCTCTTCTGCCTGCATGTTATTGATCTTTCCCATCGGGCTAGAAAAACCCACCGGCAGAGCAAAGCTTGTCTGCATGCAGAAAGTGTGCTGTAACGTGGGATCTCACCCTAATGCTGTCCTTTCCTCCTGCCTTGTGTGGTGCACAGAAAGCACAAGTGCCTTATTGCGTGAGATTTTATCGTGCTGGCTGCTGCTGGAAGGATAGCAGAGTTTGCCTCCTATTGCAGAAAAAAAGGGAGCATAGCAATTGGCCAGGGCATCACCTGCAGAAAAGCTCCATCCCAGCAAATCTGTGCTTCCAGCTCTGCCATGACCCTCAAGGCAGTATCACCCTGCAAGCTCAACAGTGATTTTAAGACTGAGTGCCAGGCTCATATCTAAGCAAGGAGCAGGTTGCCAGCTTCCCACCAAAGGCCTCAGAAAAACAGAGACAGAGTTAGAGGCAATGAGTTCCATGCTCCTCTGCAGTGCATTTGGGAGATTAGCATGCTCTGGCTCCAGACACCACACATACCTTCCCTAGGAAGGGATGATGAGGGATGATGCCTTCATCTGCTGCTCTGTCCCTCTTGCTAAAGTGCCTGGTGGTGCTACAGGCCAAGAGGAGGATTTAGAGCAGGGACTTGGCTCCTGAACACTTTGGCAGGTGCTTTGAAAAATAGGCTGGTGGTTTCACAGACTTTGTCCTTTGCTCCTACCCAGTAAGTAATAAAAGTCTGATGAAAAGGAGGAAAATAGTCTGAGAGAAGGGAATTAGTTTGGTAGAGGAGAAAAAAAAATGAACAGGAGGATGCAAAATGACATCTCCCCCAGATGTTTTGGGCATGGAAATATTGATGGTATTTTTAATGGGCCATTTCTGATTTCAAAAAGAGATTTATGGGGTAAACTAAGGTTTGCTTCCTCTTTAAACCCAGAATTCTTCTCGGCTCTGCCTCTCCTGGTGAGGCTGAGTCAGCAAATAGAGCCAGCAAAAGGAGTCAGCACTTGCTTTTGGCCTGTGAGTGCTGGAGACACCTCTAAGGTGGTCTGCACCACTGGATCACATAAATGTCAACAGTCTCCCGGGAGAGGGCTAGGTGGGAACAGGGGTGCTGGAGGGAGACTGTTGGGGTCCCGAGGGGCTTGAGCACCCTCAGTGCAATGGCAATGCTGGCTTCTGGGTTGGATTTTGAGCATTGTGAATGTGTGCTGGAAGAGCTGACCATGGAGTGAGGAAGTCCCCAGGCATGGTCTGCCAGACAGAGCTGACTAAGGGCAGCTGCTGTAGTTTTGCTTACAAAACTCCAGCCCAGCTTTTGCATCTCTGCCAAGTGAGGGGAGATTTGCATCTTTCGAGGGACACCTCAGAGCTCAGCACCACCTCCCAGGTACCCGACCAAGGTGCCAGTGTCTGCTGCCATCCTTCCTGGGCTTCCCTTTGTCCCAGGTCTGGGGTGCAGTGAGTGGGGGGTGGCCTCTCGACACCAGTCTCAGACGATGAGTCGTGCTACCACTGCTTTCCACCTCTGCTGACTGGCTGCTGCGGAACTGCTAAACAGCTGCTGCTGCCAGTGGCGGAAAACGCAGGCCTTCAAGAGAAATTTAAGTGATTTCTCTTTTAGCTGGGGGGGTATTTCTCTGCTGTAATTAGAATTGTGTTTGTTTACTGTACAGTACCCTGGGACCAAACAGCATTGCACTTAAATGATGATGGTGATGATGATGGAAAACAAACACCATATAAAAATCAGTTACGGCTACTGATTAAGCCTCCATGTCTCTAGAGCTGAGGCATGTAATGGAAGAGCAGCTAAATACTGAGGGGAATAGAGTGATTACAGAGAGCTCTAAAGGACAGCACTGTCTATGAACATGTTGTTAACAAGGTCCAGGGAGATTTTGCTTAACATTGTCTGAGACTGGCAGTGGCAGGAAAGTGTCTGGAGCACGGTGTGTAATTCCAGCCTCCGCAGTGCCTAAATGTTTCTGATAATGGGGCATATGCACTATCTATGCATGGGCAGCTTTTTGTTTTACAGTCTTCAATCAGACTTGTTTCTGTAGACCTGCATGGCTGACGTGTGGGGAGATTCCAAACAAACGCAGTGGTTGGGCCCTTTCTGGGCTGAGAAGGTGCCAGGAGAGCAAAGAGAAATGCTGCTATGTCAAATTGAAAATGTGGTGGCATGCACCTCAGAACTAGGTGAGCGCAAAGCTCAATTACTGAGGTTTTTTTTTTCATATATGTGAATCATTTCATTACCTCACATGCCACTGGAAGTGCAGATCTGGCAGGCAAACAGTTATAGCTGGGAAAAAATAGTGTAGTTTTTCATGGTGTTTCTGAAATGGGTGTTTATGACTTCCCTGGTCATGCTCAGTGCTCAGAGTGAGTAGTATTTGCAAATCACAGGTGGCATCCGTGTGTTATCCTGAATAATGCAACGCCTAGGAGACCTACAAAAAAATGGGATCTCTGATTCAAACAGCGTTAGAATGCCAGATTGGGAAAAGGGTAACAAACCTGGGAATCCCAGCTTCCTCATGCCCAGTAGGTTATGGGGCTCTTTCCCATAAAAGTAACTTTCACATTTCTTCTGTGCTTAGGTAGACAGTGCTTTGGGATGTGCACCAGCCTGCTTCCATGTCAAGTCTGCCTGGACCACAAAAATGCTACTTTTCTTGGGGAGGAAGGAAAGAGAGGATAATAATATTGTTTGCAGAGCCACCTGGAATACCTTTCCCTGCTTCTCCCTTTGCTTCCTGGCAGCTCTAGCTGGCATGCCCTGGGCACTTGGTGGGTCCCACTGGAGATCCAGTGCAGGGCTCCTACCGCCCAAATCTGACCTCCACTTCTAGCACCCAAATCTGACTGCCACAGGAGGAGGGAACCTACCTGCAAGCGTGGCTCTGGTCGTCGGGCCACTGTCCCGGGGCACCAGTACTTCATGGTACTGCTCCCCGGCCAGAGTGCTGTACACCACACGGTAGCTGTGCACCTCAGCCTCGCTGTTGTCCCAGGCGAGCTCAAGGCTGGCTGCTGTTCGGACACCCACACGCAGATTCTTGGGGGCATCGATCTCTGTGCAACACACGGGACGGAAGCAGCAGTTAAGCACAGCTTGATGCAACACTGATGCAGTCACAGCACTCCTCTGTGAGCTACTCCTGGAGCTAGCAGCATGTTGTTTATAGAATAAATTTGTTATTTCCTCCAATTTGCAGCAAGGGAAACTGAGGCACTGTGTGTAAGAGGAGAACAAAAGACTCTGGATCAGTAAAGCACTGAATAGAGCTGCTGTAGCTCTCTTCTTGGCAGCTTGGAAGATCCTGAGCTTCGTTATGGACTCATTCATGTTCAGACATTGATCTGAGTGATTCTGTGCTGTGGATATCAGCACTGCTAAGGCTGTGTACCATATCTGCTCAGATTTGCACAGTGCATCTCTCCTGCAAGCTGCAGGTCTGTGTAGGCCTCGCTGCAAGACAGGATCTGGCTGTTGTTGAATGCTAGGAAGCAAGAGTAATTACTGTTCTTTACTGGATCAGAATTTTATGGGCTTTTTTGTGTGTGTGTGTTGTCTCCTAGAAATAAAGCAAGGAAGGCCAACTCAGCAAATCAATTGCAGTGAAATTCTCGTATTAAATATATATCTATATAGAGATTTATATGTACACACACAATTCATGCACTATGGTTATTGTAATGGGAGACGAGTATCCACCAGTAATATACATGACAGGTAATTTATATACTGTAAAATAGCATTGAAACATGCTCTCTACCTCCTCCTTTATGGTATGGTAAATTAAACCTGGTAGCTATCTGCAGGCTTAAATTTAATTAGAGTTTTACCGACCGGTATTCGTATCAGATATAAAATAAGATAACCACATCTTTAACGCTTTCAGGTGTTTGGCTACAGATTTCTCAGGCAATGCATCTGCCTCAACTCTGACAGCTGAGCAGGTACAGGAG
Source organism: Rhynchotus rufescens (assembly GCA_032273925.1). Lineage (NCBI taxonomy): Eukaryota > Metazoa > Chordata > Aves > Tinamiformes > Tinamidae > Rhynchotus > Rhynchotus rufescens. Next base: position 19,719 of record JAVCKT010001586.1, read on the forward strand.
AGACAATCTTTTTAAAATCAGGCATCTCATGCCTAAAGGTTTCTGATTTTTCTCAAATTACATTTCTCATACTTTAGGTTCATTTAAAAATTGCCTACTTATCTACGTGCGTTATTAAGGGCATCACTTCTGCCTTCAGTTTTTTAAAGTATGGCCTTGGGCTCCAGCCTAGACAGAGTTCAAGGTTGTTTTGAAGCTGGTGGGATGATCGTCTTGACCTGCAGCTGGCTGGGACTTTTTACCAGCAGGCAGCTGGATGCTGTGGTAGGAGGTGACGGTGGTGGGACTCACCTAGTGACTGACACCTCAATTCAGATATTGATCTGGTCACCTAAACACTGGCATTCAGACTAATCTGAGATGCTCAGGGCAATGTGAAAGATCTCCAAGGGGCACAGAACATAGAGGGGAATGGAGTTTAATAACTAGTGGATGATGGACAGAGGACATTTCAACTGACAATCTAGCAGTTTTCTGTTTTAGTGTGAGCTGGATCTCTCACTTCCTCTGTTGATTTTTTATGGTATCTGAGACACCTTAACTTGGGCCCGAATCTTAACTAACTTGGACATTATCCTTGTGCTATTATGTCCTTCTGTTGTATCAGATGAAACTTCAGCTCATTTGTGTTGCAGGAGGGGAAAGGATCTTGCCATAGCAAAGGCAGTCTGGCACAACCTTGATTTGGATCCAGCTATGCAAATGCACACCCTAATTAAAGGCCAGCCTGTCTGCAGTTGGTGGCAGTGTGTGCCTCCACCTCATGAGGTGTGTTCTTGCAGCAGCAAGTCCTGTCGAGTACCATTGGCTCCACTCCACTAGACTGCTAAAAGTGCAGTCCAACTTACACCGTGGACATTTTGGCCTATGCTGCAGTGTTTATGCTCTGCAGAACTGGGATGAGTTTTAAACCTCACAAACAGATTGTAATTAGAATAGACAAACAAATGTTTGCAGATAAGAAGGCACTAGCTGAGGCTGAACCTTTTAAGTGCTGATAATTGCTGCTGTACTGCAGGCAAAATGAACAGACAGCTATGGCACAGGTCTCCTAGGGAGGAAAAATCCTTAGCCTGAGCCATATATACCCTGGCGATGTGTAGAAGCAGAGCTCACACAGTGAGTTATTGTGCAGCAGACCTATTTTAAGGAATGTCACAAGACAAGAGCCTCGTGGAGGTTGGGGATGTGCGCTCAATAGCAAAGCTGGGTGTCAGTGCACCATGTTCCCCACACCTGGGTTTGGTCAGGCTTTAAGTGAGGTGCTGCCTGCTCCCTTTTCAGGGGGACGAAAGGTATTTAGATGCTGAGTTCAAAAACTAGCAAATTGGTCCACATCTGGCTACCTGTGGTGAAGTGGGTGAGGGCGGCGTCACTCTCGTTGGTGCCTCGCAGGCCGCTGACAGCCACCTCATAGCGGGAGCCCGGGCGCAGGGCCTGCAGGGAGTACTGGCTCAGCGGGGGCTGCAGGCGGAAGGTGGTCTTCCCTCCCTCCCCGTTCACCAGCCCGTACTTCAGCAGGATGGTGTCCACCTTGGCACGTGGCGGCGTCCACTCCACAAAGGCCACAGTGTCAGAGACATCCCGCACCAGGATCTGGGTAGGACCATCAATTACTGGAGGAGAGACATACAGGCAGTGGTCAGGACTGGGGACATGAGGAGAGCAGCAGAAACAAAACAATGTCATAGGGATGATCAGCTGGGCCTTGGCAAGATGCCCATGGGATTGGCTCCTGTGGGGCTTCCCAGATCTTTAATCCAACATCATGGCCATTCTCTAGGCCCTCTCAGCTTTATCCACAGCTCAAAAGAGATGAGACACCAGACCAGGACCCAGAAACTCTCCCATCAGTGCCTGCTACAGATATAATGCAATTTATGCATTCGCCTTAAGCTGTTTATCAGCAGGAAGTCCTCTCTGGCTTTTGCAGGCAGAACCTCCCAGGACAAAACCTCTGCCTCTGACTGTGGTCAATGTTCTTTGTTCATAGATGAATACTCATGGTTTGGATTGTGTTAAAATACACATAGTTTTTGCACGCCCAATTCTTCATGCCATTTAAACTGTTCTTTACTGATAATTCCCTTCCACCTGACTTACTCTTTCCCTAGCCTTTCTGTCATTGGCAAAATTTATGATGATGATTTTGTGTCTTTTGAAAGGCACTGACAATATGTTAACTATTGTGGGGCTGAGAACTGATTCAGATGATAAAGAAATGAGGTGCATCTCTAGAAGTATTCCTGCTCTGCTGCCAAATCCTAGTTTGTATTTGAGCTGTAAAATCAGTGAGCTAGCCAGCTCTTAATAATGTGGCAGTTTTTGAGGTATTAGCATGGGGAAGAGGGGAGAAAATGGCAACTGTTACTGTGGCTCTTCCGAATGAGCAAGAAATGACAATACATTGGATGTTGACCAAGCCTCTTTAAAAAAAAGGGATTTTAGATAAAATGCTCATGCTGGGCATCTCTTGAGAGATGCTTTTTCTTTATTTGTTTCTTCACTTCCTGCTTCTTGGCCTCAAACTTATATGAGGCTATTATAACATTCCGGTCTTTTTTAGAGAAGTACAGTCTTTCCTGCTCTGCATTTCCTAAAACTAAAGCTCTAAAAAGCATGGGCTCAGAGTTAGTTGAGTGATCCTTTGAGACCAACAGCATCTCCAGCCTTAACTGTTTTAGCAACTGAAAGGAGGGAAATGCTTGGCTATTGCTCATGTAACATGTACATTAAATGCACAGCCTGCTGGGCACTTTTTCTGGTCAATTTTCCACCTTTTCATTGTATGATGGTTCCTTGCACTTGTGACAGCTTATATGATGCCAAGGTAAGGAAAAAAACACACCAGTTTTGTATTTCAGGTTATTCTAAATGCAAGTACAGTTCATATATTATATATAAGAAAAATGTCATTTCAGAATAAGTGTGTACTGTGTCTCAGGGTGGGAAGATCCAAGGGGAGAACTGCCTGGATAGCTAAGAGAGAGGTTTAGGAAATAAGTGTGGGGTAATTTGGAGCAGTAGATGTGAGATGTGGGAAAGAAACTGCAGTGGAAAAGTAAGGAGTACTTAGGCATTATATTTGGGGAGCAAAGTGATGGGATAGGAACCTGAAGTCCAGCACAGCCAGCTCCAGGTCCCAGTTTAATCTTCAATTCCCCCATCACGGAGATGATGCTGGAGAGCATCAGGGTTACTCACAAGTTGTTGGCAAGTTGTGTGGCATGAAGTCGCTCCTTGCCAGCTTGATCCCATCACCCAGCACAAGATGTTGAGAGAAAAAAAAAGAGTGCTGGGGCAAATAGGTAGGGGCAATAGCAAATAGGATAGTGCTGGATGTCTTCTGCAGTGAAGAGCTAGGATCCTGCCTTGCTACCTGCACTTCTTTACACTGAGCTTGAAGTATTAGCATTTTTTTTCCTTCCTTTCAGGAAAGGGAAAAGAAGATTTGCTTGACCAGGAGATGTCTCTGTTAAGCCACATGGTGCAAAGCTCAGATGCACTAGGCTAGGAATGTGTCAAGGAAGCTAAAATCTGCAATGAGCTGCCAAGGGTTGTGGCGAGTGGCTAAACCTTCGCTCTGTCATGCTCTCAGCAGGCTCAGAGACAGACCCTGCCTCTAGTAAGCTTCAAATTAGCAACCTAAAGAGAACACCACCTCGTTCTAACCTTCCTGGAGCTATTTAAATGCTGCTTCTGTTGCAGCAGCTTGGATGGAGGTAGCTGTTTGCGTGACTGCCAAGTTGGATTGCAGCAGTTTTGGCATGGAGAGCCTCTTCTGTGTGGTGGCTATGTGCTGTGCCCATCACCAGATTTCCTCCAGCAAGGAGTGGAGCCATTTCCTGTGCACTTACTGAATTTCATCTTGTCAATGAGGCAGAGAAGTGATCAGACAAATAAATGGTTTAGGAGGAGACATGATGTTGTTTCTAGCTCTGTGCCCTACTGCCTGATTTGACTGATTTGGTGGGAGTAGAGGGCATTTAGTAACACAAATGCAGGTGGGAATTTTAATCTCTCTGTTATTTAAGTAGGCAGTACCTTTATAGAGATGCTTCTTAGGGATGTCCAGACTCTGAAATGTGCCTCTGGTGAGATTTATGTTAGAAAAAGAATTTATTTGTATGTCTAATAAGAGCTGACCAGTACCTTCAATCACAACCCCATTAACCGTATCACAGTTTCCTCTGTGCCAACAGGAATTTGTGAAGGAGCGTGACAAAATACTACAGGATAAAAGCTATTGCTGCAATGCACCTCTGGCATTCAGACTGTTTGGCTAAGCCTCCAAAATTCGGGGTGTTTGACTGAAGGAAACCATCATTCCATGATGCTCTAACTACCTGGTGTTGGCAGATTTTGTGGTCCCAGCTTAGCTGACGAGCTGTTTTTGTGCTTGGAACTGGGTTCTGTGTAGGAAGTCTGTGATTTCTGGAATTATAATGTGCTTGTACAGAGCACTGTTGGTTTTCCTGACTGTGGCATGGCAAAGAGGACACACTTCTGGGGCTATCAGTCTAGTAAATGTGGGATTGCCAATTACTGCTGATAGAGAGGACACTTTGGGAGATGATCAAAACAATTGTTTTAAGCCTTCACAGAACCCTAAACCAGTGTCCTTTTCAGAAATTTAAAAAAAAATATCTCCGCTTAAGACAAGTTTCACTAATTTTACCCCTGCTGGAGTAATGCCAGATGTAAGGGTTTCTTCTGCAACCAGAGGAAGTGACCAGGCTCTTATTTCTGGAAGCTGGGCACATGAGGGGCAGGCTCACTCACAGGTGGAGATGCTGTCAGACGCAGGGGGGCTCCTGACTTGCTCCTTGAGGGCTACTACAGTGACCGTGTACTCCTCACCCGGCTTCAGGCCCGTCTGGTTGAAGGTGGTGACGCTGCTGGGGAGCTGCGCAATCACGCCGCCTTCGTTGTTCTGCCAGAGTCAAACAAGTGATGGCGATTAGCAACACCAAACAGAGGTGCAAGAGCAGGGGAGGATTTGGGGGCACTGCTGGCATACACATGTGGGAACCCAGCTGGGCTCAGCAGCGCCCTGTTATGGGGAAGGGCCCAACCCCAGTGCCTGCCACTTCCCACCTGGACTCATAGACTTGCACAGATCTCACACCCATGAAGCACCATGCATTCAAGTTTTTGGTCTGAAGAATTCTTCCCTGTTCCCTATATTATTTTTTTCCCCTCTATGCCTTATTTTGCTGTCTGTATGTACATTGCCACTAATTGCCTCTGGAAGAGACATGGTAATGAAATCAGAGCCTGGGCTAGACTGCCTTTGCCTAAGCAGCTGCTGCTCTGGTGCCAGGAGCCTCCTGCAGTTTGTATATTGATAAGAAACTGTAAGGCCTTCATTTTGGCATACACTGCCTTTTACATATCTTTATTAAATTGATTACCCTTTATGTTTTTACTCTGGAAAATATAAGTCTTTAAGCAATTGTAAATGTCACCTTTTCTGCCAGTGTTTCAACACTGGATCTTTTCTCTCTGCTGTCTTCTCTAATAATATTTTAAACAAATCTTTGCACATAGCTTTCAATTGATATTCATCTCTGTTCTCATTTAAATAGGAAATCTTCCATTTTACTCCTAAATTTCCATTTTACCCTCTCTAATTTTCTATCCTAAATCTTCCACTGTTTGATCTACACCCTGATCTCTACTTCTGCATCTCTGTACCACAAAGTTCTGTATTGTTGGATTTTGTTTTGTTCTGCCTTTTCCCTTTGAACCATGAGCAAATACATAGTCCCTGCTTGACATGGCTCTCATGGCATGTGAGCAACGTGGGAACATGGCAGGGTGATGCATGAACCCTCCCCAAACCAGCAGGCACCAGGATAGTCAGCTTCTCACTCAATTTTTGGACAGGTAGGGCACTCTGGCTTTTGCAAGCCTATGGCTTACATGTGAGTTGCGATATTAATATCATTACATGCACCTGTTTTTTTCTGGCTGCCCACCTTTGCTTTTACTTGAGGTGCGGCAGTGAAAAGAGGTGGGTTATGTTTGATGTCTGCTGGGGACAGCTTTGCTTCCAGGACAGTGAGAAGACAGCACCCTCTGCCTTATTTTAGTAGGAAAGGCAGTGTGATATAAGGCAATTTCATCAACGTGGGTGTTGTGAAGCCTTGCAGCAGCTTGTTCCTACAAGCACTTCATTGACCGATATCAACACACTTAAACACTCCATTAGCTACATCTTTTTGCTCCTTCTGAAATCCTACAGCCCCAGAAAAGCTATCCTTTTGCACTTGATTCCCTCGTTTTAGTACTGAAGTGCTTCAGTTGGTTTGACAGTTTTAAGAGGAGCTTTGCCCATCATTTAATGTCCAGACAAATTTGGTCTCAAAAAGAATGCTTTCAGACAGGCTCAAACATTCAAGATAAAGGAAAAGGAAAGCTATTATGAAGCTAAAAGGACGGGAAGAAAGTGCTTGGGGTTTTTATTTTACTTTTCTTGTGGGGGACCTGGTCCCTGGGGCCCTAGCAGTCAGGTCCATGCAGCTGCCTGAAAGTGGGGATAGATTTTAACAAATAAATAATCCAGGAGAGAAACTCACTTCTACCACAGCAATGCCTTAAAATGTCTATATAATCACTTATCTACTTTATGGGGACCCTGTAAAGATTAATTCATGAGTATCAGTGAAACATTTTAACAATATGCTAGTTTTTGCTACAAAACCAAAAGTGCTGGTAACCTTTCCATTACATGGGCTTATTGTTTAGTATTTTATTCTGACAGTGGATAAAATTACCTCAGAGTTTATAACAGCAACGTGTGAACTTCAACTTTGGAAAAAAATTTCTGTGTTGGTCAAAAATTACAGTGAGATCCTTACAACGCTTTTGGAAAGCAAAGTAGGAAATGAGCTATTTAAAGCAATCGGGCCCTCATTTAGTAGTGTTTCTAATTGTACCTTTACAGTTAAGAGCTTTTAAATCTTTAGGGCCAAGTTCTGTCATTCTCTGCTGCCCAGAGCTGCCTTTTACTCCAGCGAGAATATTACGCAAATGAAAATGTCATAATTGAGCCCTTAATCAGCATTTCTTTTACTGCTGGGGTTTGAATGCTCATGTAAAGAGGCTATACAATTGAAGCTATACTTACGGATAAATGGTATAGAAATTATGAATATAGATGAAATACTTGACTTGCAATTTTTGTTATCATGCATAGAAAATATGCAATATTCAGGGCAACATTTTCATCCTTTCATCTTTTCTGGCACAAATTCTACCTGTTCATTGCTGCAATTAAAATTCTGTGGCAGGAGTTATCTGTGCATGTGACTGTAAATTGTTGAAGGTTGCCATCTGCAAGCTAAGGGTTTTTCAGTTAAATCTTGGCTCCTTAAATTAGCTTGATGTGCAGAAAGAAAGGATAAGAGAGTGGAGGAAGAGGAAGGGACATGCCGTTAGGGCAGCTATCGCTGCCCTATTGAAGCTATCGCACCGAGAGCCGCCAGTGCTGCCAGTGTTACCTTGGGGATGAAGCTGATCTCCCAGCCATCGAAGGGGAAGGAGAAGGGCTCCCATTGCACCTCAGCAGTTGTCTCGGTGATGGTCTTGAACTTCAGCCCCTGTGGCATGGCAAGGTCTGGAAGGGAGCATCGGGATGGTGAGCAATGAGGCTGTGGCTTCCCAGCCCCCGCTCCCTGTTCCTGGCCTCTCTGCCCTGGGACTCCCCCATCTTGATGAACCTTTGGGTTTGCTTTTAGGGAATATATCACTAAGGAAGGCAACATGGCAGCGACCCACTCCACAGCACTTGACTATCCCACCTGAATGGAGCTGATGACGGGTTTGCAAGCATTTGAGGTGGCCGGATGCTCTCTCCATGCCCTCCCTATGTCTTTATTTCAGAGGACCCTGTTCAGATGTCTCCGCTGGAGATTCATATTCCCATTTTCCCACCTCATAATGCTTGTCAATATCTCCCCTTTCCAAATGTTGTGGGGAGCCAACTTGAAATGGGGAAGGGAACTAGCCACATCCATAGCATGCCAAAACACAGCATTTTCTAAGAGATTCTTAGTGGCCATCATTGTACTTACAGGTGGTCACCTTGGCGGTGGCAGGGGCACTGCGGCCGTTGCCAACAATGGCATAGACGCTGAGGTTGTAGGTGACGCCGGGCTCCAGTGATCGAATGGTGACTGCTCTCCAGTCACCGGGCACCCGCTGCTCCAGCCGGCTGCCCCCAGGTCCTACTGGCTCATAGGACACCGCGAACTCCGCCGCTGCTGCTGGGCCATCCCACACCAGCTCCACACTGTCTTCGCCCACACCGGCCACACGCAGGTTTTCCGGTGGTGCCACTGGCAGGGAAGAACAGAGGGGTGAGCAGAAAAATGTTGAATGCAAGATGGCCACCACTGCAAAGATGCGAAATGGTGGCCGCCCGTGGCAGGCCCCTACCTGCAGAGCAGTCGGGTGCTGCATAGCCATCCTCACAGGCACAGAGCCCCTGGAGGCAGGTGCCGCGGCCACTGCAGGCGTTGGGGCAGTGGGGCCAGCTGCAGTCATCACCGGCAAAGCCCTCATGGCAGAAGCAGGTGCCGTTGGCACAGTTGCCCCGACCAGAGCAGTCACGGGGGCACCGGGGCTGTCCGCAGTCATCTCCGCCAAAGCCCTCCTCGCAGAGGCAGGCACCGTCCACGCAGAGGCCTCGGTCACTACAGTCGGCAGGGCAGCGGCGCTCGGAGCAGTCATCTCCGCCATAGCCACCATCACAGATGCACTGGCCCTCGACACAGGCGCCGCGGTGCGAGCAGCCTCCAGGGCAGCGGGGCTCCGAGCAGTTGCTGCCCACCCAGCCCTCGTCGCAGACGCAGCCGCACACTACCAGGCTGAAGTTGCCGTGCCCGCTGCAGGGTGGCAGGAAATCCAGCTGCCCTGGGACCACGCAGAGCCACCCATCAGAGTCTACTCTCCCTCCCCAGCCAACGCATCCAAAAGCACCACTGGAGAAAGGCTAGGGGAAACCCCATGAGCAGAAGGTGGCTCTTCCCCACCCTGGTTCAGCTCTTCACTAGGGAAAAAGCCAACTAAGCCAATTTATCTGCCTCTAGCCACAATTTTCTCAGGTTCCTTTTGAGCCCTCCCTGTCTTCTAATGGTTTCCTTCTCTAGGTGGGGACATACAGTGCTTCTCGCCCAAGGACCATACCAGCCCCGTAAGGTATCTCCTCCCTCACCTCCACCCCACACCATAGAGCAGCCTGATAAAGGTGGGGTTGAAACCTGAAGCATCCACATGGTGAAAAGCAATCAATGTCTGTGTTCTGTCTTGTACCTTGGCACTGTGCTTCCTGGAGCGCTGAGGGAGCAGTGGGAAGGAGAGCCTGGCTACTCGCAGTTTGGCATGACCAATGCATCTCTGTTTTGCTTAGAAGCCTGACACTGACCTAAGGCTTAAGGCTTGCTTAACTTAAGGCTTGTACCAACAATAACTTCCCCCTGCTAATTTTTTCTGCCTTTCTTGTTCATTTGATTAAAGATCCAAAGCCATGCTTTAATTGTGACACCTTCTGCAGAGGGCTGGGCCCTGTAAGGCACTCTCCAGGTGTGTATGGATCAAACACTCCTGTAAAATAGGTTGGCTATTCATTGGGCCACACCAGCCCTTTTGAGTTATGTTGCAGGATATTTCCCATATTAACTGCAAATCCTGATAACTGTGATGTGATTTTGTTCAGATCTCAGCCTCTAGTTAAGTTACCAAAAGAGGAAAGTGGATGCTTCTGAGTTTGATGGAATATAGAGACTTTCCCTGGAGAAATGTTTCAGGCTGCAGGGTAAGGTTCCTGATCTTATTTGCAGTGCAGTGAAAAGAAAGCAACTTCAGGAAAATGAATGAAATTATTCCAGATTTACTTCAGTGTGCCTCTGCAATTGGAGGGAAGGCTCCACTGAGTGATAAATGTTTAATGGAACCATCTACATATGTTGCACATAACCTAAATAGGCCCATCACAGCTTCAAATGAGCCCCTGTAAAACATGTTTTCCCCACCGCATTTCCTACTTGATTTTACTTTTTTTACTTCCAGTTTTACAGTGCAGGAAAGGCATACTTGGGAGTTTTCTATTTTTCTTCTACTTAATGCAACTGATGACCATATTAGGCAGAGATAAGAACTGAGTTCATTACTTGGATTGTATTGACCTCCATCTGCTACACAGATATTACTCTGAACCACCTCTGTGTACGTAGATTCCCGTTTGTTACCACTCTGACTGTTACTCTAACTCTCCTACCACTCATACAGTTTACCTGAGTCATGTTGTGTTTATTTTAACATGTCATTAACAGAGGAGTATGCCTGAAGGCCACTGGAAAATGATACTAATAGCTGCAAAACTTAAAGAAGTGCACAGAGCCCTGGGTAGTAAAGATTTGCTTTTGATTTTTCCTTCGCTCTGTTGGTTTGTGCCTGAAGAGCGGTTTCACTGCTGGGCAAAGGGCACTGCATGCCTGGCCTTGCTCAGCTCAAGGAACTTGCTCAACTGTTCCTCCCTGAGAAGAGCCCACAGCGGTTTCATTAGAGCATCCACTCCTGCCAAGACGCTGGAAGGGGCTGGGTTGACTGAGAGGACAGATACTCTGTGTGAAACATTGCTCTTACAAAGATCTCAGGGATGTACAGAAAATAATCTGTGTGCTAGCTCCCACACTGTTGAAATTCAGTCTGTAAACCAAACCTTTCATAACCCATCTCATTATAACAACAGACTATTTCCCTGGCTCTGAAGAGCAGCTTTGTAGAAAAGGACTGAACTGTGTCTTTTGAAAGAGTAACTGTAATGGAGGACTCCCAGAAAACTTCATAAAGCTTGCCTATTATTATCCAATTGAAGTATCCTGTTGATAGTTGTGTGCCTGCATTATAGGTTTTGTTTATGTCTTTCATGGCAACAGAAGTTATTCCCTGTATTTATTTGTTTTCTTTTTGACTCCGATTTTCCTATCTATTCACTCTTCCTTCAGAGAAGATGAAGAAGTTGTTTATTGCTGCCTCCTGCAGTGCTACCTTCAGCTCAGGCAAGCCTTAGGAAATAGAAAATGTCTCTCTCCTCGCTGTCCTGTGAGAAGTTATGGATCTCTAATCAGGATTGGTAAGAAATAGAGAGGTTAGGGAGATCATCTGCTGTAGCCCGCCAGCCTATGTGCTTGAGTTAGCAAATCCCTCTCCTAGGAGCTTTCCTACCTCAGAGGATCAAAACAAGGCTTCTTTCTAATGAATTTAGGCCTTCCTAATGAAGTGGAGTGGCCTGAGTGAAGGTATGGCCATGTCACCATGGCTGAACATGGATTTTCCTTCCTGGCTACCAGGTGCTATCACTAGCCTGCAATCATTCCTCCTTTCTTTTGCTTGAGCCCTTAATCCCCACCAAGATCTAACAGGATCATATTACTACCTGTGGCTGCATTTTCTTGGCAGCAATTGGAGTTGCATTGGTCCCGGAGAATGGAGACCTCCCTCTCCAGCATCTCAATTCTGCTCAGCAGATCCTGCATGGACGGGAAAGAGGTGGAGCACTTGCAGGCCTGCTTGGGGAAGTTTATCCTGTGGGTGAAGGTGACCTGGCTCTCGCTGTCTGAGGTCTCTGCATACTCCGCCATCCTGTCGTCTTCTGAACTCACCTCCTCAGCTGAAGACTTGAACACTGAGGAACAGCAGCTGTCCAGGGGGATGTTAATGTTGTAGATGTGGTGGAAAACCATGGGCTGCTCTTTGAGGGGTGGACTGCAGTTGGCAACACTGCCTTCCTCATCCATCACTGGCCTCTTGGCTGCCTCTGTTGTCACTTCTAGTCGGCACTCAAAAGGCTTGAGAACGGTGCCTAGCAGTAGCAAGTTGAAGCTAATAAGCACATTCCTCAGGACTGGGTTTTCCTTGTCCGTCCCCATTTTCTTGGTAAAAATCCTTCTAAGCCAGTCTTGGTCAGCTGAGAAGGACCTAGGAACACAGAAGATAAACAGTATATGTGGTGTTAGCCTTGAAACACTGGGGCTACACTCTAATTAGAAAGCGGAGTCGTTTGGCTCGAGATGTCCAGAGACATGTTCAGGGCAGACTTGACCCAAGGATGACCTTGCTGTCTTCGGTGTAAGGGAGGAGGCTAAATCAACCCGGAGGTGAGCCCACGGATACCTGGAGAACAGCAGTGTCTTTCTTGACACTGACAGCCTGGCCTTTTGCATGCTAACCCAAGGACCCTCATGTAGCTGTGCAGGAGATAAATTGAAAGATGTCTTGCAGCACATCAGACCAGCTCAGTTCCCTCAGTCCCAGCTGATGGAACAACAGTCCTGCCTCCTCATCAACTAAAATAGTTATTCGTGTGGGCATGGAATCCTTTTTAGTTGCCAATGGGCTTTTAACTGCACTGACATGTGGGCCAACACCTATGGAAGGTACGTGCACAGGCCCTAACTTTTAACTTGCATCTTGTGAGGATTCAGCTTTCAAACAGTGAAGCAGACTGGTTCTTTCTGTTTTTACTTTTTTAAAGGAAAATGGATCATTTAGTAATCAGGTAGCATCAAGTACCCTTTTTTTTTTTTGAGCAGAAACTCCTTGTGAGATCTGCTTTCAGTGCAATGACAGTACAGTGTGTGAGGGTAAGATAGGTTAATGCATGGGTAATGATGACACATCCTCATGCTCTCCTTAGGCTATCTCAGACAGTATTTCCATGCCCCAGAAACTCAGCTTTGGGTTGCTAAGCTTCCTTCAGTAGCTATAGGAACAGCAGCTTCAATGTTAAACACCATTAAATTATACCATGCAGTCTTAAGCTTGTTTAGGTTTATGCTCTGAGCAGACAAATCTCTCTTGCTAAAATAGTTTCACCTCCTGCGTGCACTCTGGATTATGGGTTAAAGTTGTCCTGAATTGGAACAAAACAACTTTTCATTTTGTTATCGATTCAGAGCCTCCAGGTGGTAATCCAGGCTCCAAGGGCCACATTTATATCCAGTCTAAAATCACTGGTGTCAGTACAGTTCAACTAGAGATGGATTTGGCCCCATTACTCTTATTGGGACTATTGTGTGCTGACCAATAGTTAACACCAATCAGCTTGCTATAAAGAATTTCCACCTTGTTTATCAGAGAGGATAAAGCTGATAGACAGGTGAGGATGTATCTGTGAGCCAGAGGACTTTCATTATTTCCAGCACCAGAGAGACAGAAAGAGATTGAATGGCTTGCCTGCTGCTTCCCAGGTAGCTCCCAATCAGTTTCCCTTGTATTTACTTTGCATTGGATGGTTAAGTTGTGGTTGAAGTGGAATTGCTGGGGCACGACTGCTCAGAGGTTAGGAAAGAGATGCAGAGGCCAGGGCTGCTGCCCATGCTTATAGCTGAGTGCTAGTATTGCTTCAGGATAGGGAGAGATAATTAAATAATTCTGGCTAGTAAATGGAAATGCATGATTACATTCCTGCATGTTATTAGGGAATGTAAATTATGGTGTTTGTGGCTCTCTACCTGCTCTGAGTTTGTAAGACTTGAATTAATGAATGCTGGAGCGTGCTTTGCGGTTCTTTGTTAGCCAACACAATAGAAATGCAAAGCACCTATGTATTTTTAGCACTTTTTCTTCTGCAAGAGCAGCCAGAGTCATTGGAATTACGGGCAATCATTTGGAGGTCAGTGCTTCCCAGTGCTATGGGCAGTCAAACAGAGTTTTACAGCACCATTTTCACCAGAGTGACTCAGGTGCCTTGTTAGCTCTGAGAGAGGACCAGATCTAGACATGGGCTTCTCCAGACTGTGCTGTTCTGCCTCCCCAACACCACCAAAGCAAAAGAAACATTAGACACACTATATATGTATTACATTACACATTTCAAACACATTAGACACATTACACATACTTTACAGTAACAATAAGAAGATGAGAAAGAATCAGAGAACTGAAGATCTCCCAAGCGCATCACCCCAGACTTTACCCAGGCTCCTCAAAGGTATGTTTTAGGCATATGTAACCAAAGACAGGATAACCTTCAAGGAAAACCTTGAACCAGTTTCTGCTGAGTTGATCCAAAAGGATGGGAATTTCCTTGAAGGACCAGCATTGTGTGTGGGCCAAGAAGTAAAAATTGCCACCTCAGCCAGTTACAGCTGTCTTCTTCTGGGACAGTTGGTTGCAGATTCTCAAGGAGTTACAGGAACCAGCGTTTCCCTCTCCCTATCAGAGTGTCCATGCTGTGAATATCAATTTCCCACTGATTCTGCATTTAGGGGTGTACCTTTGTACAGCACGTTTTTAAACTGCAATTCACCTACTGATTCACACTCTGGGCTGCTCTCAAATTCTGACTTTGTTTGGACCTTCCAGTGCCATAAACTGGGAAAATCAACCCCTATTTCTAATTACTCCCACTGCACTGTACCTCCACTCTGCTTTCCTGGGGAGTACATCCCCACTATCTTTTCCCCACAGCTAAATAAAAATATTTGTTTACTGGTTTCTCTCTTACAATACTGGTACTCCAGAAAGTACAGCTATTCAGCCACCTATCAGCATTTATACGGTTATTATCCCATATTACTGCAATGTTTCCACTGCACTTTTCTTCCTGGCACTATGCTTAATGCCTGCTTCTTTTGAGCAAGCACCTGGGGCTCCTTTAGTAGTCTATTTTTTTTTTTCCCTCTACTTTTTTTTTTTTTTTTCAGACAAAAACAAGAAAAATGGAAATATTTCCAAAATGGAGTGATGTGCTCCTTTCCCTGCACTCCCTGCAGGAGCTCTGGTTGTATTCACAGAGGAAGGAAAGCAGGAAGATGCCCAGAGAGGAAAATGAGAGACAGAGCTGACAGTAGGATGCACTCTCCTTAGCCAGCCCTGGGGTTAACTGGCCTTAGCTGCAAGCAACTAAACTCTCATGTGCGCTAAGTATTGATATAAAGCCAAGCCTCCTCCATCTGATTAGTGGTGTATGCATAAAGGAAAGTAGCCTGGTTTGCTTGTTGTGGTCTCAAGCTTATCCTCTGTAGGGTCTTGCTGAAATCAGAGGTGAAATAAAAAGCAGCACCAAGAGCAAGTAGGTGCCTGGTAGGATAGTAACCCAGCCCCTCTCCTGTTTCCAACACTTGTTTGAGGACAAACTGTATAATCCTACTGATCTCTCCCATGGGAGAGATGCCCTGAGCCTGCGGAGTATATTCTCATTGGTTTGAGGGTTCCCTCCGGCAACCCCCACAGGTTATGGTGGTGCCTTGCAGGATAAATCACCACTGCTGACTCGATAGCAGTGCTGCAGTGATGGTTTGCAGAGGGGGGTGCATTCAAAGATCTCCCTGCAAAAGTCTCACCTGTCTTCTGGGGTCTCCAGCAGCTCTTCTACATTTATAAATGTAGAAGATAAATATATAAATGGCTACATTTGACCTGGAAAGAAACTTCTTGTCCCTGCACTCCCCCTTGCCCCTTCTCCACCCCCTTCCCCCCCCATCCCCTCTCTGCATTACAACTGCTAGGAATTACCTGGGGACTAATTAGCTCTTGCTGCCTTTGATTGACTGATATCCATTAGAGGCTAACTGCAGCTCTTTGGCCTCTCTCCCTGCCTTTCAGCATTAGGAGGGGAAGTAATTGTGGCTTTAAGCCAGCAGTGCAGAGCCAGGCTGGTGCTTCAAAGCAAGCAAGGATTACAGCAGCAGCTTAGATGTGAAAATACAACCCCTCCCATCCCACTCTTCTCTTTGGAGCAAAACTCGATTCTGGCTCTGCAGAAGTGCAAGAGCCTGTTTACAAGCACAGCCAGAGCTTCCTGGCTGAGGAAACGAGGGGAAAGGAATCCAGGCAGATGAAAGGCTGATATAGAAAGGGGAAGACTAATGGTACAAGGGACAAGAGGTGAGTAAGTAGATAAAGTAGAGAGAGCAGATGCCTGACAGAGCTTTCTTACTGATGACTGTAAGCAGGTGGGATAGTTAGCAGCTAACTGCCTGATGGGAGAAAAAAGACATTTATTTGATGGGAGAATCCACCAGACCCACTGATCTGAACCTCATTATAAAAATGTTCATTGCAGCAGCCACCAGCAGACCACAGGATGCTAGGGGAGATTCACCAATGGCCCCGAGGAGGAGAGCAGCCTGGTTGCCACTGATGGTTGCTTGGAGGCACCATCTGGGACCGAGTACTGGAGCTCCCCACCAGCTCAACTGTGCCCCATTGCTTGCAGGCAAAGGGGCCAGTGCCAGCTGATTGCATCCTACATGGTAGATTTCAGAGGAAATGTGATTCCCAGACATTTCCTGTGTTTTTATTATTATAAAAGGAGTTATGGAAGGAAAAAAATAAAAACAAACGTGTCTTCCTCTGCTGATTTGGATGCTTTGACTGACTTAATGCTCCCAGTGATTCTCAAGGAATGGATGTATCCTGCTGATATGGACCTTACTATGCCAGTGGAGAGGTCTGCACCAGAAATTTGGAGCTCTCCTCCCCTTCCCTGGCAGTGAACAACCTCCGTGAAGCTTGCTGCAGTTCTGGAAAAGTGCAGGGGACAGGAAATTCCTTGCAGGAAAGTTCTGGCTGAGAAATTAAGTGGTAGTGGAAATCATTGAATAAAGACACAGCACACTAAAGCAAACCTCTGTGCTAGGTATGACGGAGAGGGGAACCAGGAGGTGAACTACAGCTATAGCTGGGACTGTCCTCTATAGCTGAAGTACCTGGATGCTGCTGAATGGGCAGGAGCAAATCTGGTTTTGGGCAGAGGGAAAGATCGTGCCTGGCTTTCAGCATAGGCTTAAGCAACCCAGGGATGCAGCTTAGTTTCATATAATTCACATTGGATAATTTGGGCTGTAAATCCCTGTCAATCGCTGACTTCTTTGCAGCATCTAGGTGAGAGGGAGGCTTAGGCTGGTGGCTCCACAACCTGCCAGATTTTCTATCTGGTCCCATGTGGGGCAAGGCTCTTCCTCTTGCACTCTTGCTGTGCATGATTTGGTTTTTCCTGGGGGACTCTGAACTCATCCATTCAGGAAGGACAGGCCATGGCACTGCTGGAGTGGGAGCACTGTGATTTCCTATCTGAGTGGAGGCTTTCCTCATCCAAGTGATGCTGGAAATGGTTCATCTGCTAGTGGCAAAGTTGTAAAGGAATTTTTGTATATATATTCTCTCTAGGATGTGACTCTCTGAGTGAGTGGAGAAAACAAAGCAAATTTCTGGGATTGTTTTATGGAAAAGAGCATATGGATGTGAACTGCAAACAGTTCTTGGGTCCTATGTGGAGGCTGTCATCATCTCTCTCCCTTCTTGTGCTGCTGCTTCTTTCCTTTCGAGTTTCTTATTTTTATTTTGTCACTTCATTTTCTTTTATAATCTCAATTTGTTTGCTGGCAAAGTCCAGGCACTGGGCTGCTGTGTGCTTTTTAATTTTGTTCTCCAGCTAGATAAGAATTGCACTCAAAGCACAGCTTTCCAAATGCTGAGAGAAACATTGCTGCTTTTTCTTTTTTTTTTTTTTACTATGATCCCCTAGAAACATACCTATTT
>JAVCKT010001588.1:1319-59393 GCA_032273925.1 Rhynchotus rufescens
TAACGCTTGTTTATGCTGTTTCTGTTTTTTTCTTTTTTTCTGTTTTGATCTCTTGTTAATGCTGTTGCTCTTTAGTGCTACATAACAGGCTGGCCCACTTGTTAATGCTGGTGCTCATTAGTGCTAATTTCTTTTAAGCTCACCCCTACCAGGTATCCTCCCCCCCCCGATAAGGTGCAGCTTTAGTAAGAGCAAGTGTGAGCACAGCACATGCTCCAGGGAAAACTGTCTCACTGATCTGCTTCGTCTCTTGCTTGGTTCCAGGTGGGAAGCCTCGCAGAAACTCTTTTTGTATTTCTTTTATACGGCAACAACAAAACCTACATCAGACACGGACTGAGCGCCTATCAGGTGACATCTGCCAGCACAACGGAAAAAAAAAGCCCAATAAAAGTGTTTTTGTGATGCACCTGCTTTTGGACTTGCAGTTTGTATTTTACATTGATCCTTATGACCTGGCTTTCCAGAACTGCTTTGATCTTGGCACAAGGTCAGGGTGCGTTGGGATGAGGGACCCTGTATTACACTCAAAAGTAAATTGCCCATTTCGTAGGATGTTTCCAGCTGCAGGAGCAGCTCTGTGGATAGGAATAAAGCGTAATTTAGATTCTCTTCTAGGCTGTTTAACACACAATTGGAATTTGAATATGCATTCCACTGGAGAAATTAATTAATGCTGTAAAACTGCAACTGGTGGTGTCTCAGACATTGCTGGTATTGAACTTAAGCAGCTTAGCAAATTTTTTTTTGGCATTAAAGTTCATAGGCCCTAGTGAGTGGCATGCAAATAACCACTTAAGCTAGCTCTTGCATTGTAGGCGTTTTCTTCTGTGATAGATTTCAGCTATAAAATGTATGGTTGCTCTAACGGGCCTTGAAGACCAGCATTGCCCTGTAATCCCAAAACACTGTGAAATGGGTGGCTGACAGGCACAGAAACGTGCTCCACAAAGTATGTGTGATTTCTTTGCAGTAATGTAAGTGGAGGGGGGAATAAAGAAGTAAGAAAGAAGAAGAGAAGAATAGAAAGAAAAGAATAAAAGGATGCCTTATCCCTGGACCTTACCTCTGGTCTTCAGGACTAGCATTACAAAACAAAACAAAAAAAAGTTCTTTTTAGGACTTTAGGAGTTTGAACATTTTAACCCCTTGCAACTTAATCCCAAGGATTTTCAACCCCAAATCCCTTGGTTTTGATCATAGATTTCTACTGCCGTGTATGCCTAGGAAGCACTTCAATGCCATCTTGTGCCTTATTACAGAGAGACTTCTAGAAAACAAGCACCTCTTGCTGCTTTTTCCCTAAATCTGCTCTTATATCCCTCATATATCCCTCAACCTTTGGCTGTCCTGAGCTAGCAGCTGTCCGGACTGGGTTTGGGGCAGCAGAGCCAACTGCCCTTTGCAGATGCTCAGCGGAACAGGGACTATTTGGAAGCGTTCACTTACCCTTTGGAGTCTGCAACTGGGAATTCCTGCACTGGAAAACGGTTCATGGAAATATCAGATCCTGCTCTTAAGGCAGGCTCTGCACTTCCCGGCTGACTGGGCAGCAACTGGTGATGCTGCAACGTTTATGACCATTTTGACCATTTGACCCCGTTTATGACCATTATGACCATTTTGACCCATGTGGAGCCCATCAACAGCAATTCTGGAAACTCAAGCTGGTGTTATTCAATCTTGGTGTTTCATGAGAAACAATTTATAATTACTGGAAATGATATATTTTTTTTTCAGGTCAAGGGAGGAATACACTCAGGAGCCATCCTTGGATACAAAGCAGTATTTATATATTTATTTATATGGGTTTATTTACCTTCAGCATAAAACAAGTCTAAATAAGCTGAACAAAAATGTGGGGAATACGGAGACTCAGCACGCAAATTCAGCAAAATATAAATATAAATCAGAAAGAAAGGAGGGAAACCACACTTGTTCCCCACAAATAAAAACCAATAATCAATAATATCTGCTAAGAATGCAACTCTACAGACTCGCTGGCAATATACATTGATTAAAGCTGTGACAGCAACATTTAAACCAAACAAATTAGTGCTTTACTTTTTCTTAATTCTTGCGGTGGTGCCATAGTCTCTATTTACAGGCTTTAAGCTTTAACAGTAGGGTAGAAAGAAGGCTTAGGAATTTGCTTTCGGAACAAACCACAGAAAAGCCAAACTTTGGAAACTGGCCTCAGTTTCACACTTGTCTTCCTTCCTGCCAAGAACCTATAGATTCTTGAGATGAAGCTTCTACTTTCCAGGTGGACAAAAAAAAAAAAACAGATCTTGTTTTTCCTCCAAGCTGACATGCCGGAGACATTGGCTCAGAGCTCCCTCTACCTCAGGCAGGGAAAGACCCGATGGATAACTCTCTTGGCACTGATTTGGGAAGAGGACGGGGACAATGTCTTTAGTGACAGGCGAGTAGGGTAGAAACATCTTCTCTGGTCGGCTATCCAAGCAGTTGCTTCCACAGCACTGCAAAACCCTATAAAGGTCTAGTTTCTCCCTTGCTTTAGCATTGCTGCCTGGTGGCTGGCACAACTGGCCTATGATTTGTGCTATACTTTTAAGATAAAGAATACGACTGTGACACTAAAAACTGCATTCTGAATCTGACTCTTCAATATCACAGCTCACTGTCACCCACTGCTACTCTGGAACAGTTGCACATGGGTCGTTGTAGAAATTTAGTTGTTGCCTTGTCTTACTGCTTTGACTAACGTTTTGGGGGCACACAGCATTTCTTGTAGACTTGGGAAGCCGCTGTTCTCTCCTACAGTCCCACTAGCAGAAAAGGGCCACAGAGAAGTTCCTGTAGCCCTTAGGCAGGCACTTGGTTTGCCACGTCCCCCCACAAACCCCATGTGCAACGTCCCAGGGATAGCTGAGAGACTGTCCGTCTCCTGTTGGGCCATGACACCTCTCTGGTGAGGATCTCGGCTCACCTCAGCCCCTGCTCCTGAGAACTTTGAGGGGAATCAAAGTTCTCCATCAAAGTGGATGGTGGTGGTTGCAGGCAGTGTTTCAGCTCCGGCTCTCTTTGCTTGCTAAATGAAAGCACAAGCATCGAGTCCAGCTCAGCACGGGAGGGACAGCAGCGGCAGAGCCTGGGAACGCCACCTCTCAGGTGAGCAGAGCTTGAAGAGCACAGATTCACTCGTCTGAACATGGACTTACCTCACCGGGCCGCTGATTGCCAAATCGAGAATACAAGCTGCCAAAAAAAAAAAAGTTATGTTTCCAGTTTAAGGCCAAGCAAAAAGCTCAGGGCAGGTAGAGGGAAGAACGGGAAGAGCGCTGAGCGTCCTCTCCAGAGAGCTGCAGTGGGTTTCCTTCTGAGCTGCAGGCAGGAGCAGGAATTCCCACTGCGAACAGAGCCGACTTGTTTGTGCTCCGTTACCATCAAGCCCCAGGCCGCCTTGCTTCCCCCTGAGCTCCCTCCATACCCACTCGGTTGCCAGAAATTCCCTGCTCGCTCTGCTTCCCGGCTGCCAGGGCTTAAGTGCATTTCAATATCTGGAGCGTATTAACAACATCTGCTGTCCAAAGGCACAGAATGGCAATGAAGACCTGACCTTGAAACCACCCTGCAAATAAAGGGTGCCCATGTCTAGTGACCACCCCAGGAATTTTGCAGGGTTACGGCTCCTTTGTCAGGACAGTCTCAGAAAAGAAATTCTGAAATCCACTGATTCCGAATTTTGGAAACACAAAGGAGATAAAAACTGCTTCTCAGACCAGGGAATGCCTCTCACGAGATCCATCCAGGAACCATCTCTGCCTCTGGCTAGAAGGTATTTGCAGCCTGTGTCTCTGGCACAGTAGAGCCAGCTGGTGGTGTCCTTGGGGCACGTCAACCTTGGGGCATTCCTCAGGGCGGGTTAAAACCAGCCTGCAACCGCCTCTACTGCAGGCCAGCAGCTGGGGCCTTCGTTTGCTTACCCAAACCTAATTTGGTTAGATTTGCCAACTTCTAGTGACAGGGCTGTTTGTGATTGATTGTTTTCTGAGATCACTTTTTGAGTTTGCTTCAGGATGGAAGAGTGGCATTTTTCCCTTCCCTGCCATCTCCTTTCCCCAGAAGTGGCTGCTGCTTCCTTAAAAACAAACAAGTCTCAAAAGTATTAACATGGTAGCGGCTCAGCATCCAGGAGTGAAGATATTTCCTTCTTCACTAGAGGTGCTGGAGCAGGATGGGGAGGAGGACTCGTAGGCGCTGCTAGCTGTCGGTCTGACACATCCCAGCACCACGGTACAAGTCAAGCTTTAACGTGGAGCTTAGCAAAGCCCCCTTTGGTTTCCTATGTGAGAAAGAAACGCGTAGCTCAGTAGGGACAGAGCTAAGAGGCACTTTTTTTTTTTTTTTTATACAGCTTAAAAAAATTAGTGGTTTAGCAAGTTAAGAATTTGTAACAGTAAAATACCCAAAATACACTTAAAATAACTTTTTTTTTTTTTTTTTTTTTTTTTTTGAGAACAACAGTGAGAGTGGGGGCCCACAGTCCCTGTCATTTCTGCCTCTGTGGTAGGAGATAAGCCTTTTTTTCTTCACTGCTTGGCAGCAATTCCTCAGACAGCAGAGAGGCACTCGGCACGCAGTGCGGAGAAACCAGCCACGGCGTGCGGAGCGAGCCCCGTCCTGCTCCGCAGGCTGCAGCAGCCTTGGCTGGTGGGCTCCCTTCAGCACATCTGGGCAGCAGTGACAAGGAGCAGGTTCCCCCAGCACTCGGGGCAGGTAACTCCTGGGTAATTTTCCTCCCGTGCACTGATGACAAGTAGCCCCCCGCCACGTGGTTAGGTCTTTGCGCAGCTTTAGCAGCATCTCAGTGAGGTTCTTGTGTTTATCCATCCAGACCTGTGTGCTGTGGAGGCTGGAGCACAGCGAGGAGGGCGAGGGAACCTGCACGTGGTGACGTTTGCCCTTTTTTTTTTTTGCTGTCAGTAGAAAACACGCAATTCATGGACCCTGCGGCCTCCAGGAGTCTGTGGAACGGGGCTGACAGGGATGGCCCTGGGCCGCCGTGAAGGAACAGCAACTCCAGTGTTATGTCCAGGCACAGCCTTCCTTTCCAGAATAAATTCCAGTGTTTCAATATAAGGCCTCCGCTGTCGAGCAGTTCCAGTGTTGTAGAGAGGGAATGCAGCACCTCGGGACCAGTAGACACGGTGGAGTTCCCAGTTGCGCTCTGGGATGTGGCAGGCCCATCCACATACAGTCCAGTGTAATGCTTTCAAATCCAGTGTAGCAGGGAGAGGGAGAAGCGAGGGAGGGCACAGGTACCCCCGTGCGGGAAGGGGAGAGCTGTCCAGGACAGCACGGGGTGGCAGCAGTCAGCAATAAGGTCAGTCCAAGAGGAAGTGCAGGACTGGTTGTGTTTCCGTGGCCCAAGTCCCGTGCTCTGCTTGCGCTGTGTCTGTGTCAAGAGGCCAACACCAAACCAACTCCGCACCCGAAGCAGGAGACAGGGACGAGGAGAGGCCAGGGGCTAGTGGAAGAGGGTGCACAGAAGTCTCCCCCGTGCCACCAGTCTCCCTCCTCTCTCCAACCAGGGGGTACTGAGGCTGCCAGGACTCACTCACAGAGCCAGTAAAACTGAAAATAATAGTCAGTGAAAAGGTGTCCAATCTGCTCAGGAGCGGTGCTGCAGTTGGCTCGACCCTATGCGAACAGAGTAAGAAAAGAGTAAGAGTAAGAAAAGAGTAAGAAAAGCAGCTTACAAACAGGAGCAAGATATGTATTCAAAGGGAGCTGGGGCTCAGCTAGAGCCTGAGACAGTGAAGGGTGAGTCTCCAGCTTCCCATACTGCTCCAGGATACACAAATCATACGCTCTTCTAAGCATGCATATGAGCAGGATTGCTCTTCCATCGTCCTTCCCTTCCCAGTGCATGAGTGTACACTTGTTCCCCAAGTCAATTACCTTTCTCCAGTACACGTGTAACAGTGTCAAAGGGAGCAACTAGAATATACGGGGTTGTGGAAGGCTGCAGGCATAATGTGGCCACCAAACACATGAGCAGAGACCACCCTGCCCACTCTTCCGTGGTGTTATTGATCCACTCTGCACTCAACTCTGGACAAGAAAAAAAGGAAGCTGTACTCACAGGCTGTGCTACTCTGAAGTGGTAGGTGAACTCCTGGAAAGACATCATCACAAGAGGCCAACGGTGCACTGTTTCCTGGGGAAGAAAACACAATAGCGAGGATGATATAAATCCTGATCATTAGGCAACTTTTTCCTGGGCTTGGCCAAGAAATACATAGCACCACTCTGCTGAATGACTCTACAGCTTGTCTTTGTGGAGGAGCCAGGGTCAGCAACAGGGCTGGACCAAGAGAAACAAAGAGGCACTAAACCATCTGACCCAGTCCCACAGGTATCACAAGCACGGAAGCTGGCCCAGCTGAAATATTAATATTAATATTCATCTGAAATATTAATAAATATGGCTAATGCTTCCTAGGATACTCAAAACAGAGCCAGCCTTGTTTTTTTTTTTTTTTTTTTCTCTCTTTCTTTTTGCCATATCATGTACCCTTGCCTTGGAAGCAGCGAGCTATTGCAACCTGGTACTACACTTCCCTCTAACACACTGCCAACCTCCCCCGAACGCCAACTTTTTGTACATCTAGAGGGAATCATAACTCAGGAAGAGACTCAGCCCACAGGGACCTGTGGGGAACATACTCCCGAAAGAGTGTCATTAGGACAGGTGTAGCAACATCCTGTCTCAACTATACTATTTGCAACAGTCCTTAGGTTTAGGTCCAAGGTTTAGGCTTAGGTGGGATGATTTCATATGAGTGACCACAGCATCCATGTTTCATGTATCATCTGGTAGGCAAACAGTTCCCTGCTGGGGAGCATGCAGACATGTCTGAAGTGCATCTACATTAGCAAGTACACAGTAAGTCTACCAGAGCATGAAATCTCTCAAGAAACTTTCATACTGCCTTGGCTCAACTGCCCCCTGCTCTGGAGGCAACTGCATTGCAGCAGGAAAACACACCTGGCTGCCTGTGAGTGTGCGGGCTGTGAGAACCATCGCATCCCTTACCTGGGTGTCGGTGGCATTGATGAAGCTGTCCATGCTCGTGGCATCGTGGCACGGGTCGCTAGAGACAAGGCCACAAAGGGAGATGGATACAACAGAAGAGGTGCTAGAGAGACAAAGACAGTGAGATCGTGAGAGGGAGCAGGCTGCGCTGTGTCCTTCCTAGCACTTGCAGGAGACAGAAAGGCCACGTGGTGTAGTACCTAGCTGACTTCAAAAGAGCAGGCTGCCCACCCTGGAATCTAATCCCAGCAACTTTCCACTGTATTTTTTGCATTCCCCAAGCCCCACATGTCCACTAGAAGCCACAGGAGTGACACTTTCTCCCACGCTTCTGCTCACAGCTCCTCCTGATCCTTCCTTGTGATCTCTGCTTAATACTCCAATTATCTTTGGATTCCTGTTCCAAATCCTACTTCCTAGACCATCTCCCCCATTAATCTTTTCTTACACTCTAGATTCACCTCCTTCTTGGTCCGCTCTTGACTGACACTCTGCAAATCCTCTCTCTCTGAGAGGATCTGGATGGATCCCTACCAACCTTATGTTTTGTAGCCCTCACTCTCTGCCAGGAACAGAAAAAAAAAAAACAACCATAAAAAAAAGGAGTCTAGGTCACTCACTTCATCTCCAGGGTCAGATTGGTGTTTACTGCTGTGAGCTGGCTGACAGGGATGCGGTAGGTGAAGTTTCCAGTCCTGAGGACAGAGAAGGAGCATTAGACTTTGTAACACCAGTTCGTCCTGCTGTAAGATGGCCCAGGACCAGACCCAGACCCAGACTCTCTATGTGGCTGGGACTTCAGAGGACAGGAATCCCCTGCCCAGCTACGAAGCTCTTCACCAAATCACTGTCCAGAGGGGCAGCAGTCTTCCTGCTGGCATGCCCAGCAATGGAGTAGGGATTGAGTTCGGAGAGTGGACCAGTACCTCTGCCCAAGGGCAGCACAGGCTGCCTTGGGACAGCAGCAGGAAAGATGAAGTCACAAGGCTCTGAGAACTGGCTCTCTGCTCTTTTTACAGGAGCTTTCAGAACACCGCTGCCACCAGCGCTCTCGGTAAGCCCGGCCTTGCTCACCTGCACGCGTCACTGGCAGCACAGTACTGCGACTGGATGGCTACATTAACTTCCAAGAGCCGGATGGAACGGAGCACTGGGCTTGACCCTGTGGATATGAAACAGATTATTTAAGAGGAGCAAAAGGAGGACTGGAGGAGATGTCTGGCATGGAAACTGTCTTTCCTCATCATGGTGTCTGAGGCAGGGGTCAGACTGCTGTTGGACTGTGCAGTCACGGTCTGGCTGAGTCACCTCCACCCTCACACAGTACTGGGCCCTGCTGAGCTGAAGCACACCATGCTCCCAGTGATCACACCCTGCTTTGCCATGGCCTGGCTTGGCTGCTGCTGGAGGGGTTCTGGGCTCATCCCCGGAACAACACGGGCAGCTGAGCCAGCCATCCCTCTTGCTCCTGGCACCTAGACCCAACCTCGAGTGTGACATTTCACAGTGTGGAGTGCAATTGCTTGTTGACAAAGAAGGGCTTCCAAATCCTGCAAACACTGCCTATTACACGTCTTTTTAATCACCCCTGCCAGCAACACATAGCACCCGGATCTGTCAGAGCTCCAGAGGTGGCTGACTGCCCTTGCAACGTGCCCCAGTCCCTGTGGACTGGAGTTTTCTACTCTCTGGCTGGGTGTTTGGCCCATTTTAAGCAGAAAAACAGTTTTTTTTTTCACGGGGACAGAAGAGGAGAGGGTCCACCTACCATCTGTGCCAAGATGTCCTGCGTGGGGCCACTCGCTCACCGGCTGCTTGACACTGCGCTGCTGCCGGGCCTGCGCCAGCGGCGAGCTGCTGCGGGAGAGCGAGAGGTTGGAGATGTACTTGGATTTGCCCTGGACGTGGATGAAAGGGGAGGAGGGGCTGGCATTGGGGCTGCCAAAACCCTGAGACCTGTCAGGTGTCTTTGGCCATTTGGCGTAGGAGGTCGCTTTCCCGGTGACACCCCTCGATTTAGCTTTGATATTTGTCACTGGCAGAAGCGAGATCTGACTTTGGTCTGTAAAGAAAAGAGAGGGAGAGAAGGGTTGAGAGAGGTTGTACTCGAGGAAGCGAGAAAGCCAGGCAGCCCTCCCAACTTCTCAAGCCCCACGGAGCCTCAGCTCACCTGGGTGGAAGGGCCAAGTGCAGAGGGAATAGCTACAAGCTTTGGGGGTTCATTCTGCCCCCACTTTATACCCCTACAAGCAGCTGGGTCCCCCCAGTGCTCTGTGTGAAGGCAACGATGGGATCACCGCAGCAAAGGGAATCTACAGGCAGCAGGAACAAAGTGGGAGCACAGACCTGTGCTCTGATAGGAACCAGTGTCTAATACAGGGTTAAAAGCTGACTCCAGGAGTTCGGGGACTCCAGAGGCCCTGCCTGAAGCCCTGCTCCTCCTTCAATGAGCAAGCAAGCTCCCCAAAGCACCACAAGAGGCAGCATGCCTCATGGCCTGTCCAAACCCTGCTCCTGTGAACAGAGCAATGACACCAGGCTGCAAGGGACACGCTGGCCTGCCCTGCCCAGCCTCTCACAGCCCCAGGTTGGCAGAGCAGGCAGCTGCCAGGGCCTTTGCAGTCCTCCCCCCCACAGCACGACGATGGACGCGTGCAACACGCCGTGCTGCGGCAGGGAAGGCTGACGAGCCGGGCAAACACACTTGGCCCCACACACTGCCTGCTAGATTGGGTCTCAACACAGAGCAGCAGAAAGGCTTAGGTTGGAAAGTACCTCTGGAGTACATCTAGTCTATCCACTCTGCTCCAGCAGGGACACCTGGAGCGTGTTGCGCAGGATCCCACCCAGGCGGGTGTTGAGCATCTCCAAAGGAGACTCCACAGCCTCCCTGGGCAGCCTGTTCCAGGGCTCTGTCACCCTCACAGCAAAAAAGCTCTTCCTCACATGCAGATGAAACTGCCTGTGTTCCAATTTGTACCCATTTACACCCTGTCCTATCACTGGCCACCACCAAGAAGAGTTTGGGCCCATCCTCTTTACATCCTCCCCCCAGATATTTGTACACACTGTTAAGATACCCTCTCTCTCATTTTTTTCTTCTCTAGGCTAAACAAGCCCAGCTCACTTAGTCTTTCCTCATAAGATAGATGCTCTAGCCCCTTAATCATCTTTGTCACTCTACACTGGACCCTCTCTAGAAGGTCCATGTCTCTCTTGTCCTGGAGAGGCCAGAATTGCCCCCAATGCTCCAGGTTTGGCCTCACCAGAGCTGAGGAGAGGGGTGGGATCCCCTCCCTCCCTCTGGAAGCTGACCTTCAAAGGCAGCAGGTGCTGCAAACAGGGATCCTCTTTGTAAGGTGCAGAGGGAGGAAATGAGATGAAGAGGAGCTGGAGCCACAAGATGAAGTAATAGTGGGACCTCAGTACTGTCCCAGTACCTCCCTCCTGCTGTGCTGGTACTTACCTGTCCTGTTAGTGGCACGAGTAGGGCTGGTCTCAGAGAGGGCAGTGGAGGAGACATTGGTGGGAGCAGCAGAGCAGCATGTGGAGAAACACGGAGGGTTGAAACACGCCAGCACACTTTGGCCAGGTAAACGGTAGACAGAGTCATGCACGTTCACTGTGACTGCAGGGCAAACAGCAGGGACACTCAGAGCAAGCGAAGGGAGAGGACATCTAAAATCAGTAGCACTGAGAGGCCTGGGCATCCTCTCCACACAACCACAGACTCAGGACCACCCAACGTAACAGCAGGCCAGTGCAAGGGAACCTCTGGCACAGAGATCCATCCATGTTCATCACCCTGCACCACAAATACATGACAGCGCTTTTCCGGCTGTTCTCTGCAATACCGTGACCTACCTTGGTGCGTTGAGGTCCTGTCACTGGCTCTGTCAGATGTGACTGTGGATGGTACCAACTGAGTTTTATCAAAGTTCTGACTTGACCTAAAATTTAGGAAAATACAGATGAGAACCTCTAGTATAGGGGACAACGCGTACTTGGAGAAGTGACTGCAGCAGTTAGCAGGTGATGAATCCTGGTGTGTGGAGCAAAGGCAGACATGAGGAGCGCAGCATCAGGGAAGAGCAGACTAGGCGAGAGGAGCTGTGAGAGAAAGGAGAGCAATGCAGGACACAGGCACACAAACCATATACACAGCTAAGAGGATAAAAAGATGCCCCAGCAGTCTGGTTTAGGCATCGCAAGACTGTCATGAACTAGACCCAGCTGGTTCAGAGGACACCCTTTATGCTCCCTCAGTGATCACTGTGCAATAATCTGTCCTTGGAGAACTTCTTTTCTACTACTCATTTCCTGAACAGTTTTATGACCTCAGACCCTGTATTACCCTCATATAGTCACACTGAAAATCCCCATGTCTGGAAGCCCCTATGCTCATCACCATGCCCAATGCCTGGGTCTCAACACTCTAGGTCACTCACCTTCACATATCACATTTCACATATATTTATATATGTGTATATCATACATCTATTTATTTCCTCTTGAAAGAATGATGTCACCTCAGTCTCCTGGAGACTGTGTGAATATCATCCTCCAATGCTAACTGAAACAGCTGAAAACCTACCACTATCCCTCAAGTTTCTCCCTCTCTTGTTAACATTTTTCACACATAGCTTTATTTTGTATCCTGTGGCCACTGCTATTTTTAATATTTAATAGCCTCTTGTGAAACATTCTGCTGTGGAGCCCTTAAAAGAAAAAGGGAACTGTGCCTTGCATTGCTCTTTGTGCAGTATTTTGCTGACTTGTCCAAAGGATTCTGATAAACAGATAAGATATTTTCCTTTTAAGGGAAGTATGCAGCTGCATCCCTGCAGTTCACGTTAGTCGAGGCATTTTACAGGTCTGTTCTGATTAGGATCTCAGCCAGCTTTCCCTCTGTTGTTGTAAGACCCTACCTCCCAGAGACACTCTTTTCTCTCTCCTTTTTCCCTTTTTTGTTTAAGATATTACTTTTCTTGAAGTCGTAAAATACAAGAGCCCAGTTTATTGAGCAGCTGGGTACCTCAGTATCTTGCCTTTGCCTGGGTCAGATACCAGATTTGTGTCAATCTTTCCAAACATTCCCTGTGCCAATGATTATAATTTTTTTTCTGTCCTTTTTCCTCCCACTACGCCGTCTCCTACTTCAAGGTGACCCTTCATAATAAAGTTACTCACATACAAAGAGGTAGTAACATCCCTTCCGCTCATCCTTGAAAGTCTGTATTCTTTTTGCATACTGTTTTCACTCCTCTCAGACTGCCCATTCTTGCTGTACCTGAAATATGTAATTTCTTTATTCAGCCTTTGTTAAATCCCCTAATCCTAACGCTCTTTCCATATTGCCTGATGAGATCCATGATCCTTCCCGTTGGAATCCCACTTGCTGAAGGATATTCCTATCACTCTCTGCTTTCACATCTTGCTCAGGATTTTTTTTTTTTTTCCCGCTTTCTGAGGTGTAAATGGAAGAAAAACAAGAGGAATTGAGAGAAGGGATACAGCAATTAAATAACAGTATAATAAAAGAATAACATACCGTGGACATAGAGCAACTGGGACCCCAGGACCCCTGTGCCGAAAGAGTGCCAGGAGACAGGCAGGGGGCACAGCAAAAGAGCTACAGGGGAGCGAAAGGAGAAAGGAGGTTGGTAGAGGAGGAAAGCAGGAGAGAATGGAAGATAACAGAAATGAAAAGGCAAGAAGGGAAAAAAATAAGGACATAGTGGAAAGAAAGTGGGTTAGATGAAAGAAGTAACCAGAAAAGGGGATGGAGAGAAATAGGATAGGGAGAGAGAGAAAAACAAACTTATTATCTAGTAAAGTGAACTCCAAAAGGAGTAAAGTGCACTGACAGTAAACGAGCAGCACAGCCTGTCCCTGGGCAAGCTTGTAGAGCTGGGGCCATTCCCTGGCTGCTCTCCCCACACGAAGACACAATTTGTAGAAAGAAAACCCCTAGCACAGGCTGCTTCTGCCCCACAGCAACCAGTGTGCGTATGTGCTTCAGTCCAGCTGAGGAGGCATCTAACAACATTTAGACAGGGCATATGTCACACAGTAGGGATATGAGCAGCCAAACAACAGCATTTCTTTTCCTTTTTTTCTTTCTTACTTTCTCACTTTTTACTCCAAACAACTTTCTCGAGGTCAGACTTAGGTGTAAGAAAGCATTTGGCTTTCCAGGTTGACTCCCTGGGACCGTGGTCATTCACCCTGCAGTGATTTGTGTCTCGGAGATCCCCCGCCGGTCACCCCACTTTTCCCACAGAATCCAGAGGTACCTACCCAT
This sequence comes from Rhynchotus rufescens, assembly GCA_032273925.1. Taxonomy (NCBI): domain Eukaryota; kingdom Metazoa; phylum Chordata; class Aves; order Tinamiformes; family Tinamidae; genus Rhynchotus; species Rhynchotus rufescens. Next base: position 14,690 of record JAVCKT010001588.1, read on the forward strand.
CAATATCCACAAGGTCCTCCTCATTGCGCAAGCTCAGCACGTAGAGGGTAGACATGGACACCACACTGGAAAGATGGACATGATTACAGGCTGAGGATACACATGGGGCAAGGGACAGGTCCTGGTACCGATCTGCTTCCACAGGACCTCAGCCCATGAAGGAAGCTTTAGGTCCACAGTTTCGCACTACCCGGCCTAGGGATGGCAGGGAGAGCTCAGTCTGCTTGTTCTGAGGATGGCAAGTGTGGTGGGGAGGTGTGACAGGGAAAGATGTCTCACAAGGCACTTGTAAGTTTCACCAGCACACAGACTGTGCTGGTGCTGAAAGCCTTGACATTGCAGCAAGGAGTGACATCACTTCTGGCAAATGAAGCAAGTCCAGTGCTTCCAGCATGGACAGCTTGGTCAGGCAGGTCCAGGCCAAACCAAAAGGTTGTAGGAATATAGACTGTTTGTTTAGCATGTCCCACAGCTCGGTGGTGAAAAAGACAGGGACGGGAGAGCTGGTGAACAAAGACAAATGATTCGTGTGCCTCCTCTCCCCAAACCTGAATGGGTATTGGGGTGGCACTACAAGAATTAGAGGTGTGGGCTGTGCTAGAACGGTGTGTGAGATGAGGAAGTTGATGGAGACAAGGGTCTGGCTAGTGTTAGATGGACAGAGGTCTGCAGATGGAGCCAAGTATGGTATTCAGGGCTTGGACAGGCAGACCTCCCTCTGTTGACGCTGAGATGAGCTGGTCCTGCTTATGCAAGCCAGAGCAGCAACAATCCTCTGTGCTGAGATGGGAAAATCATTGCTCCAGCAGGCAGCAAGGATCCCCAGCAGTGCAGCATGCTAGAGAGGGGGTGTCCTTGACCAGCACACTGCTACTGGGCTGGGGAGGATCCTCCCAAGGTGAACTACGACTTTTCCGAGAGAAATCCCTCCTAGTCAGAGTGGAGAAGAGACAGAATGGGTGTGCAGACTTACCTGAATGCCATGATGATGACCAGGGCAATGATAGTGCCTTGCAGGAAGCGCTGGCTGATGCAGGCTTGTTCTGGAACAACCGATGGTGACTGCAAGAGAAACAACAGAAGACTCGTTCAGGGCACCTCACCACTCTGGCCCTCTGTTTCAAGGACAGCCCATCCCACTGAGCCCAGATAAAGCTCTCTTCCTGCTTCCAAGGAAGCCATCCCCTCAGTGCAGAAGCCAGATAATGTTTTTGTAAGGCTTGGACTAAAATGCTGCCACAAGTAGGAGGGGGTAGGAAAATGGGAACTGACAGGATCTCTCCTTTTCAACATATATAGGAAAAAATAAGAACAACAGAGTCAGTTGCCCCTGGACAGACAACCTCCTCCCCGCACAGCACTGTGTTTTGGGCATGGTTCCTTACCTTGCTGGCTACTTTGTGCGGCCTCTTTTTGTGGGGTATGCTCCCTGCACGGCTGAACTGGCTGCCTGTTTGGCTGCAAGGAGAAAGGAGGAATTACGCTGAGCTGCACAGGGCACTGCGCTCAGCGCCACTCTCAGAGAAAAGGTGATTTCCTGCTAGAGGAGGATTCGCTGCGGCATGAGAGTCACAGGCTGAGTTACTGTCACTCAGTCTGCTGCAGGGACAGATGCAGCAAATTGCCCAGAGAGTTTGAACTCTGCCACTTAACCACACAAGTGGATTAGGTTAAAGATGTTGGGAAGTGCACGGCAGAGCTATCTCAGAACTCTACCACAGGCCAAATGGCAACTGTCAACAACCGACTGTTCCCAGACCGGGTTAACAGCACCAAGCGGGAAGATTCCTCCAAATTCCTTCCCAGATTCACTTTCCCAAACTTAAATGGCATTTAAGACCGCCTAGACTTGCAGGGAGACATGTCTTTTGCTCCCTTAACCTCCTCATGCCTGTACCTGAACGCCCCAGAGCTCACAGTTGACTTCATGCTATCCAGCCGCTTCAGTTTGGCCAGTTTATGGCTCCATCTTTCCAGCTCATCGATGCGGGTCTCCAGGTTGTCCGTCAGCTTGCACAGCTCCTTCACAGCTCCAACATTCTCCATGAATATCCGCTCCTGCCAGGGGACAGGTCTGAAGTCTAAGTGGTCTGGCACATGCAGAAACTCCTGCTTCTCATGCTGGGTCCAGTCATTCCAACTGTTATCCCAATCCCCTACCCCAAGAAAAAGGCTACACAAAAATATCCAGCATTGAGGAGGCAGGGGGAATCACCCACCAAGGCATACCTGAATTTCTACAGCACCTAGATGAGGGCCTAAGAGATACCCTCTTCAAACTCTATCAAAATAACAGATGTTGCAACCCACATATTGCTCCCTGAGGCAGCATATCGCTTTTGTGTGCCGTTTCAGTGCTGAGAACAAGGAATCTTAGATGCCATGGGTAATTTACAGGGGCAGGTAGATGCCTCTTCAACATGCTGGCCATGCACACACGGGCCAGAAGATCCAAAAGCTCGTGCTCCCAGCTGCTACTAGCTGGTGATGTAACTGCAGGGATGTAGCCTCCCACAAAACAGAAACAAGGCACTAAGTTCAAGTTCTGGCCAGGCTTTCTGGGCAGAAAGGACACAGTGATGTGAAAGACAGATGGCCTCTTTGAGAGAACACTATGGACGTAGGCCATGGGAGGATACCTCCTTGACACCAGGAGCAGCAAGCAAGCTGCATAGGTTAGGAAGAGGTCAGGCTGCCAGGTGCTCTGGGTTATCTTGACCTAACCCCTCTATCTTATCTAGAAAGGAAAGATTATGAGTAAGACTCTCCCTAAAGAAGGCTGCCAACAAGAAGCCCTTCCTGAGGGAGATGCCCTCCACCATCAGGCTACTTCTTCCCTGTTTGTTTCTGCTGTCCATTCAGGGTCTGTTCATGACACTCGGCAGACCAGGCGGGTCTGAACCTCATACAGGCATATTGACTGAGAATCATTTCCCAGGCACCACATTTTCACTCCTCCCTTTCCAACTTTATGCTAAGAAAAACAAAACAGAAACTTCTCTGCATAGCCCCCCGACCCAGCCTCACTGGCCCTCCTTTGCCCTTCAGGCGGCTACTGACCTTATTAACCACCAGGAAGTTCTCTAGGGTCTTTCCATTAGAAAACACCAGGTCCCCAGTGTCCTTCACGGCTTCTGGGAGGATCTCCTTTACTTCCTGAGCAATGACACCTGAGTGGAAAGGGCACAACAGGTCACAGCAGTCTAGGCAGGGCTTGTCCTGCTACAACGATTTCTCTAGCCCATGAGGTTGTTGGCAAGACCCCTCTGCACTGGTAGCCTTTCAAGCGCACTCATCCTGCCCTGTGCAGAGCTCATCAGAGGCTCCATGGCCTGGGTAGCCTACACACCACTGAGGTTCTCTAAGAGAAGAGTGGATGAAAAAGAGTGAAAGCAGCAGCTCTTCACTCACAGCTCATTCTCATGTTATGGGGACAGGGATATTTGCATCACCCTACACGCAGCACACAGTTGTGTCCTGGCTCCCTCCGGATTTGGAGTCGCCTTATCATGGCCTAAGAGAGGCTCTGCGCTGCTTTAGTTCCTCACTAAAGAGGGAACTTTATTAGATACCTAAACTTGAGGTGATGAGAAGCCCTTTCTCTCCTACACCCATACCACACATCTCTACCACTCTGGGAACCACCACGGTGGAGAGTTTGCAGCATGCTACGGCTGCAAAGCAGGCAGGGCAGCAGCACTGGGACCTGCAAACAAAGTGTCACTGGAGGCTGCAAAATGTGAGGTGCAGCACTGCAGACATAAGCAGGGAACCACAATGCAAAACTGGGAGCCCACCGGTTTCAGAGGTGTTGTCAATGCCCACGGTGGCTGCAAACTCCGGCTTGTAGTTGTAGTGTACTAGTCGCATACGGGAGATCCTCTTCAGCTGCTCTGTTGTGTCCACCTGAGACAAGAGACACACAGGCATGTTACAAATGCTTCCCAAGTTTCCCTAACCCTGATCGCAAGTGGCAAAATGCCTTTGCAACCAGTTCCAAACCCCACTCAGACCAGTCATGTGGACAAATACCATTTGCATTGGGGTTATTCTCCAGTTCTTGTCACTGGAAACATTTCTTGGACAGTGAAGCCAGAAGATGGAACCCCACTGCACACCCAAGAACAGAGACAATTCTCACAAATATGAGACTTCATTGCATCCAGCTTTTTTTTGTACACCTACATCCGGCTTTAAAAGTAGAGCAGAGCTAAGTCTTTCACCCAGGCTCTTTAAGGTCCCAGTGCGCTGCTTCATGTATTCAACTGTTTCCAGGTTTGTCAGTTCTGCATTTCCTTCTCCTGAAGGAAGAGCTATTATTCCTTAGGACACACTGGTCAGGCTGTGTTAGGAATAGACAGAAACAGCTGGACTGCTAAGGTATTTCCAGCCTATCAAGAGAGGCAGCTCACAGCCGCTCCAAAAAGACTATGTTACAGTCAAAATCGTCAGCTGAAAGAGGCACACAAGGACATTCACACTCTCTCTGGTGCTTCCAGATCCCCAGTCATCCTGAGGGTAGCCTTGTTTTCACCCCTCTTACCTCCTGGATGTCCTCCTTCACTCGCATGTCTGAAGGATGCATCAAGGAACCCATGACCTTCACATTGCCATGGACCACGAGGGCTTCATCAGGGCGGTCCGTGTTGATGCCAACTCGACCGTGGTGAAAGACGGTATCAGGGAGCTGTGCTCGCTGCCAGAGCACATCACTATCACTCTCAAATTGACCTGGGTTTGAGGCCTGTAGAGACAAGAAAACAGAGACTCAACAGCAGCAGTAACAACACAAGGGAGAAAAACATCCAGGCACATTCTGAGAAATGGACTAAGGACTTCTGCAGAGCCCTTCAGACCCAGCGCACTAAGGCAAGCCAGAGGGAGTGGATGGCAAGATACACCACACAGACAACAGATGCAAGCCATGGACAACAGATGCAGTTATAGAGAGTCACATCTGCCACGCTGATCTGCACAGTATCAGGCATCTCGTTCCAGCAGAGCTCCATTCCAAATAGTATGGGAGAAAAACAGATGGAAAACAAAGTTGGGCATTAGCAGAAACACCTTGATGATACAGCTGTGTCCAGAAATTTCCAAAATTTCTGGACCAGCGGTGTCCAAAAGAAACTTCCAGACAGGAACTAGGGATGTGGAAGATCTCACGTGAAATTGGGACACTTTGATCCAGGCGGTCTCAGTGTCAGAAGGGGCCTCTGGGGATCAATGGGTTGGGATCCTGGCAGACATGCCCCTTCCAGCTGTGAGTTCACCTCAACTATGGCCTTAATGACTTCAAGGCTGATCTGTGGCCCCATCCTCACAGAAGGGAAAGCAGGGAGACAGACGGACAGGTGTGGCATATCCAGCAGGATGCGCAAGGCCCAGAAGGTAGGAGACAGAGCACTACAGCAGGTCGCAGCGACACACAGTCGCAGGGCTCCACTGCCAACCCCGGGAACAGGTCCCAGCCTGTCCTCACAACAGAGACACCCTTGGTATTCACCCGCTGGCCTGGCCCTGTGCAAGCTTCTTTCCAGAGGAAGCAAGGTTGTGCTTTCCCTTGTGCCTGGCTCTGCCCCTCTCCCCAAAGGAGCACACCAGCTCTCAAGACGTCTGCTATCTCACTTTTCAGATCTAATCTAATCTAATGATCTCAACAACTCCAACCAGAACTGCATAGGCTCATTTCCTAGGAAGTTACCAAGTCTGCAGAAGGAGACTGTGTTGTGGCTGTTGCTCCAGGGCCCAGATTCCCAGGATCCTGGCCCGCTGTGTGGGCCTTGCTATAGCTGTGACCACCTTGGCTTGAGACTGGGCAGCCCTTAGCAGTTCCCTAAGGCTTTGCACTGAGAACCCTGGAGACTGCATAATTAATCATATACTTACTTGTCTGCAGACTCTAGGGTCACCGTCTGTCCTCTGCTGGTGTTTTACCCCCGCACCAGCCCTTTGCTAGAGGGAATGGACAGGCACTTAAAAGGCTGCAGGGCAGGCACAGCCCATCACAACATCACAGCCTGTCCCGCAGAAGTCACGGACTCCTGTCTTGAGGCCCCGTGACTGAAAGCTCTCTCAGCAGAGCTCTGGGAGAGTCTGGGAACAGCACCTGTCTTATTCTGCTCCTGTGCATTCACATTCACATTTGAGCACTGCTGTCTTAGCGCTTGTGAGAGGGGGAGGTCCCCAGAAGGCAAGCCAGGCTGCCCTGTTCCTGGAGCCTGGCCCCTGCTGCAGAATCCCAGCAACACCGGGCCCACACTCCAACCAGATATACTCTGAATTAACTGTTCAAACTTGGGAGAACGGATGGCTTTCCCTGTCCTTCCCTGCAACAGACTCTTGCATGCCTTGGGGCTGCTCAGGTTGGAGCACGTGGGTTCAGCAGGTGTGTAAAGGCTGGAGAGAAAACCCAAGCAGACCTATAGGCAAGGCAGTAATGTTTTGGAGAAGGCAGGCAAGGGCTAGGAGGGGAAAGCTCTGAAAATCCAAAGAAAGGTAAGAAGATTACTTAGGCAGTCCAACAAGGACTGTGGGGCGCTCTAGAAGCTGAAAGAGAAAGGGATCCTGAAAGTCAGGTAGAGACAAACAGTTGACTTACTCTGACGATGATACGCTCGGAGATGTGAGCTGCAAGTGTGTAGTTCTGGTTCTGGGCATGTGCCTGCAGAGCTACCACGAGCATGAAAGACCTGGCAAGAGGGGAGACAGGTCAGGAAGCCACTCCTCTGGAAGGGACAGAACGCTAGGGATTGCTGAGTCTAGCTCATCTCTGGAGGATGCAGGCACCTGGCTGTCGTGGCAGGCTTTGCATGTCACCTCTCCTTATGTGTTGGGGTGCATCCAATGTTTCCAACCCCTCAGAGAGTGGGAGAGGCCCTTCTTTTGGGCACAGGAGACACCCTCTTTCTTCCACACAGACAAGGATTCAGGACCCATCTCCCTGTCCCCCCCGATTATAGGTATACTCTGTAAGCTGAGGGCTGGCAGATCTACGGGGCTGCGAGTGCTGAGAGCAGCCAGGAGAAGGCCTCTCCACTCCTCACCTCTGGTCGGGGTTGGGCTTGCCTTTCTTTCGCATGTTGTTGGCTGTGGTCTCACTGAAGTGCAGCCGCCCCACAGTGACCTTGGTGACCTGCTCTGGAGGCAGGTTGACCCTGGAGAAGGGAAAACAGACACGAATGAGGACACTGTTGGAGAGGAGGATCCTCAGAGAAGGGCCATCTCCTGGCCTCTTCCACCGTGGCAGGTATATGAACTGAGTACAGGCTCAAGCAGTGCAGGGTGGAGCAGGAAATTGCAAGTTTTGCTGTAGGAGACAGAGGAGAGAAAAGGAGGGTGTTATACCCACAGTAGCAGTCTGGGCATTCTCCACCCTGTTTCTTATTCCCAAAAAGCAATTCCCCCACATGAACATAACCCCGGCAATACTCACGTGACCGGGTTGAAGGGCCGTTTGCTGCGGTCTGACTGCGACTGTTCTATGTTGATGGACTGGTTCAAGGCCTCTAGCTGGAGGGAAAGAACCAAGCACGTGACAAAGTGGAAAACTGGGATTTTCCCCATCCCAGCTCCTTTTCCCCAGACTCTGCATATGCCAGCTTTTTGCCCAGACCCTCCTATGATCCCAAACAAGTAACTTACAACACCTAACCTGAGTATTATTCAAGCACGAGTGCTTCCCTTAGCAGGAGGTAGGCTGAACATGAAAGCAGATGAGATTTTCTCAAAGTGCCCATATTCCCCTGCAGTCAGGAGAGTGTGACAGGCAGACCTGAAGGCACCAGGCAGTGACTGAGTCCATCTACATCCAGTCCTGGGATACAAGAGCAGGCCTTTCTCCAGCCCACATCAAACCCAGTGCTCAGAAAATACCAAGTTTCCCTTGCTCCCCTCTCTATTCCTCTTCTGCAGCTATGAATTGGCTGGAGAGAGGGGCTGGAGCTCTTGGCACAGCTCAGACCAAATGTTCTCTTCCAGCTAGTGTCCTAAATGCAAATACACCTAGTCACAAGCTCGGCCATGCCTAACTCCCTCAGGAACACTTGCTGTCTGTAGCTCTTAGCTGCTTTGCTCACTCTCATCTTGTCTCCTCCCTGCAGGCAGAGCCAGAAGACAGGCTTCAAGCAGCTAGCAATGAAGCAGTGGGAAGACAACTGTGAGGCACTGGCACAGCATGGGCCCTCATCTGCTGACCCAGGCATGACTACCACCAAATTGTTGGGTCATGGAAAGCGCATGCAAGAGATAAGCTTTGTTTTAACTTTCAACACTCTCCTATGCATACATCTGCAACTCAGCATGTGACAGACGCCGTGTTGCCTGATCCCAAACATCTGTCATGCACCCCTCTCCCGGCTGCACCCTGAACTCCTCCTTGCCTTCACTCCGTGAAGCTTCAGGTAGAAGCACTCTAAGGGTTTCAGGCCCTCCGGAGTCTTCACATACTTGGGATCTCCAAGCATGCCAATGTAGACCGTGACTTGGAAATGATTCTTCTTCTGGCACACGAAGGCGTCATCACCCACTGAGAAGTTGAATCCCTTGTCGGCATCTACGCGGTAGGTGAGCATAGGGCTGTGGAAGAGGCAGCAGGCATTAGACCAAGGTCTCGTGCTCAAAATTGGAGTCTCATATTGACGGAGGGGAGGACGGGCAGCCCAGAAGCAGCTGTAGCCCCTCTCTGAGCAAGAGGTGCACACAGCATGGTACATGGACATTATGCAAGATGCGTATGAACCTCCATTACCAGGAGGTGGGAAGGGCAAGGAGAGAGATCACTTTCATGTCCAGGCACACCTGAATAGCAACTGTGGTGCCAACAGTCCCACCTCACTACAGATGTTGAAGGCCACATCTGTGCACACACACAGTCACACAGCTTTCCTGAGCCACAGCAAACACACAGGAGAAGAATAAGTTTGCACCGAGGCGCTAGTGTCGTTTAGCCCATGGTGCAGATGACCAGCACGTGCTACACAGGCAATGCAAGCAGTCCATACTGGGCTGAACTGAGGCTGCTCTAAGGTGCTTGCCCTGCTGAGCGGTACACAGAGCGACGTGGCACCGTTACCTGATGTGAACACAACGGCATGTCTAAGCCCTCACAACAAAGCCATGCAGGGATGAGACTTCACAGAACTTCCATATTCCCTTGAAACTCTAAGCATTTTTAGGAGGGTTTTCAACTGCAAAGAAACACAGTTCCTACGACAAGGCTCGATGAGCATGCTGAAGCAAATATCCCTCTACTATAAAAGGGGCTGCAAGACCCGTGACAATCACGAGCCACAACAGGCTATCATCTCTTCTGAGCTGATGCTTCTAAAAAGAGCAGATCCTTATCTTTAGTTCAACTGTGCTAGAGACAACAGAGCTCCACGTGCTGTGTGACCAGCACTAGCTTGCCCAAGGCCCAGATCAAACTCCTATTAAGTCGACTGCCGGTTCGGACCAAACAAGGGGGACTCCCACGCCTCTGCTTGCTTCACCTGTCACATTCCCCGAGTCACCCACACTGGCCCTACTACCAGGCAGTACTTGTCTGTGCGGCGGATTCCTGGGGAAATCAGAACCACCTGCTCGGGCGGCTGGTAATAAGCTCCAGCCTCCCACCTTGGCTCGTCTAAAGGAGGAGGGGGGACCCTGGCTGCACACAAGAAACACGTACCAGCTGGGAAGGTTTAATCTACATCTCCTTAATGGGCTGGTTACCATGGCAACCAAGGAACTATGTGGTCTTTGCAGCAAGTCCCCTTTCTCTCCCACCAACCAAAAATCCAGGCAGGGCCCCTAGCACATGCTGCCTGCCTGACACATGGGGGTGAGGGAGATACCTCTCATCCACACTGCCCATCAAGAATTTCCAGCAGAACACCCAAATCCCAGTTTTTTTTTTTTTGGACATTCCTTTACTTAAAGGAACATACATGAGTAAAAGGGAAGCAGTAAAAAAGGAAGCATTGCCTCTTCTAACAGGCATAAAAATTACCATAAAAATCACAGAAAAAGAACAGCTCCAACCTTCCCATCAGCTATCAATAGAGTTAACCAGAGAGATGGATGGATAATGCCCAGTGAGTACAGCAATGGAAGAAGGTAGCAAACAGAAGCAGCTGCAGATGACTAGCACTGAGCACCATCAGACCAGCAAGCCCAGCAGTCTCTAGGGAGCAGAGGATATGGAAAGGTCACTCTCCTGGATTCCTCCTCCTCTTTCCCTAATGTGTTCTTAGGACGACTGCCTCCTTTCCTCTGGGACGAAATTCCATTCTCTGCTCCCCTCTTCCCCGCTCAAATAATTAGACTGGAGCAGGATGAGAGAATCAGGTAGGAGGAATTTCTCACGAGCTAGATGTGCTGCGGCAGAAGTGCTTCAGCATGGTCCCCTGGCACCAAGAGCAGTCCTGCAGCGTGCTGACACAGAGGAGACAAGGACCATCTGCTCAAGACACTGTGCCCAGGGCTGGTGGACTGGTCTCACTGCAGCATCTAGCTCAAAGTCATACTGAGAGCCCAGCTTTACTGGACCTCAAAGCTGAACTCTAGCAGCACCACGGGGTTGGGGAAGCCACAAGTCTTCTTACAAGGCCACCTAGAGCATACTCCACCCAGTACCAGCATAGGACTGGTTCCTTCCCATCGCATCACCTCACACCATGGTCCCTACTGTGGGACTACCTAGGTAATAAGGGGTTAAGACTGGATGAGATCTGCAGGGCATTTCCAGGCAGCCATGAATAATGCCCCGGAGGCTCCGTAATTACTTATTTTTTGCACTCAAGGACCCTGGGCTGCCTGTGATGTGCCCCGAACACAAACCAGATTGTGGAAGCAGAGCGCTACCTTAGCTCGGAAGTATGAGAGGAATTCCCCTCTGCTCTTGCCTTCCTTCAGCCTCAAATTCTCTGGCTGGTTCTTCCCTCTGGGGAGCTATAGCTAAGGCTGGTCTGATCAGCTCCAGCTCTGTGTGGCAGCAGCCGTTCCTCAGGGAGCAGCAGAGACCCCAGAAGGCAGCCTGTCCCTAAACCTCCTCCCACTCCACTGAGGGTCCTTCTCACCCTACTCTTCGGTTCCTTGCTCCTTTAGGCACCTCAAAGGCCTAGGCGGTTCTCCTCCCTCAGGTTCGTGGCTCTGGATGCACTGCCCTCTCCACCAGCACAAATGCCTGTTCCCTCTCCCCGCTCACTACACAAACACAGCAGCTTCTTTCCAACCCAGGTGGTCATGGCACCCCCAGCAGATGCAAGGACCCTTCCTGACTCCCTTCACTAACACCTACTGTCCCGAGATGCCACAGCTTCTAAGTACCTGGGATCCCTGTTCACTAACTGCTTACCCCACTGTTTTTTAGATAAAAAAAATGCAGAGGAAGGTGAGGGGCTGACCAAATGAGTGAAGCTTCCAAAACAAGCTCTGGTTAACGTTAACTCAAGCTGATGGCTGCTGAACACTTGCTGACAGAAAGCAAACACTCGGGTTCCCTTTCTTCTGCCTTCCAGAAATGCCTTCTCTCTCTGGCCTACTGTTCTCAGAGGTCCCCTTTGCAGAGTTCCTGAAGGACAGGATTTTACAGTTGGCTGTAATGTGTTGCAGCTCCAATAAGCGGGATCCCTGGCCATCCAGGTGCAAGTGACCTGATAGGACAGATCTGAGACAAGAACCAGCCCCCCGGATATAGAAGAGGGGAGAGAACTACCTAGCCCTTTGCCTCCAGCCTGAAACCTCTGGCTGAGCCAAATAACTGCTTTCAGAGATTGCACCCCACCCCAAACTGCAGCCTGGGAGCCTTATCCACAGCCTTATGTATTCCAGTGATTCCTTACCCTCACACATTAAGTCTCCCTTGGAAGCAATAAGCTTCCAAGCTCCAAGATGAAGCTCTGCTTCACCTCAACCCAGGCTTTCAGAGTGACAGTCACCTCTCCTCCCTGCCCACCTACCAGACCTGCAGCAGGGCAGCTGGGCACCGCGTCCCTCTCAAGAGACTCTCTCGGGGTGGGTGGTTGCTGCAAACATGGCACGAAGAGAAGGGACAGCAGCCGATACCAAATCGGAACGGGTTACTTGGATTAGGAACGATGCTGTTGACTGGCCCCTGCCAATGGTTTGAGAACAGGCAGTGCAATGCTGGCTTCTCCCAGTGAGAGCACAAGGGCCAGAGGGCGAACTACCAGGAATAAAAGGTCTGGGGTCAAATGGATTGTTTTAGCCAAAGGCCTCTATCGACAAAAGAAGTTTAACACGGGACTCAGCAGGCCAGGATCATAGGAGAGGATTTCTCCTACTGCCAACTGAGACTGAAAGGTGACGAGCTCCCCACTGGCAGTGGGAAGGCTTAGAGGAGCTGCCAGACACCACGGGGAATCAAATGCCCTCACCCTCCACATTAAGGGGCAAAGGAAAAGGCACTGCAAAAAAGAAGGAATTACATTTGTGGCTGAAAGCCAGGACTGTCAGAAGAATCCTCACATGCCATCACTTGCGTCTTTTCTGGAAGAAAAATCTCCTCCACCTTTCTCTCATTTCCCTCCTTCCTTCTAGATTACCCAATATCTCAGTCACTCCTATGATATAATGCCTGGACACCCTTTAATTCTCTCTCACCCCCCCCCCCTTTTTTTTTTTTTTTTTTTTTCTTTTTTTCTTGGATACAAATTCCAGAATGTAGGACAGAACCTACAGTTAAGCTCTGGCACATTCTTTGCACGAGAGATCAAGATGTCAGCGATCAGTCACCACGGGATTTGCCAAGCCGGCTTTGCCTTTGGGAGCCAGCTGGTCAAGGGGATTTGCCCAAGACGCTGTGCCATCCAACCTGGAAGTCCCATCAGGATTGGATCACGTCACTCCGGACAATATCTCTTTGAGGAGATCCACGTTCTGCAGTATCTAAGGTCAATGCTGTATCTAGCAGCATTTATTCTCATCAAGGAGTGCAAGCATGAAGGACCCAGTTCAGGCTGAAGCCTTGAGCTGTGGTCGGTTGCAGAGTAGAAGACGTAAGAACTACCAGTTTACTGGTCTACACTGGCCCAGTTCCCGAGGTCAGAGCACAGAGGCTCCAGCCTGAGCATGGAAAAGTTTCTGCTCAGCTCTGCATTATCCCTCACCAGCTGCCTTGCCTCAACCTGTAAACAAATGGCGAGGAGGAGGAAGGAGCCTGCTGGGATTTATCAGAGGATGCTGTCAGAGAGATGGATTACTCCCATTCCCGAGAGTAAATTAGCGAACCGCCTTGTTCCGGGCCTCTTGGGCACCATTGCTGGAAACCAACTAACCCTTTGGAAGGTTCAGGGAGTCTGAAACCACAAAACTAGTGCAAAAGGCTAGGAAAAAAATACATTATCAATAAAACTAATCTTGAGACTTTGGTCTTTAAATCAACGGATTCCTCAGCCCACAGCAACGCCCGAGACATAAGCTGACCAAGCCATGACGAAGATTTCCAGGCCACTTGGTTCATGATGTAATGATTCCTCCTTTCCTCCACTTTGGGGAAGCACCATTACGCACAATAATGACATCTGTGCAGGAAAATGCGAGATTGCAGCCCCTTCCATGACAGACTCAGTTAGGCCGGGAACAGTCTCAGTTAGGCTGGCCTGGCTTGGATGGGAGCACTGTTCATTTAAGCAGAAGGGAGAAGTTCTGCTTCCCACCCAACAGGAACGAGAGCAGTGAGGCTGCACGGGACAGCAGGTCTAAGTCACATATTAGATATGTGCTGTGCTCAGATCAGCAGATAGCTCTGAGGCAGCGCCAGGAGGGTTTATTCCTCTTGCCCAGAGGCAGATGACTCAACTCCTAGGTGAGAAAAGAGTACACCGGACTCTTATCAAAGATAGGCAGTGTGGGAAGTGTGTTCAGAGCAGATAGGAGCACTGGACTGAACTAGACCCCATCTCAACCCATTGTAAAGGGTTCTGACAAGAAAATGGAGAACTATCACTGACTGTTGGGGAGCTGGCTCTCCATCTTCCTGACCTCCGTCAACGCTCAGTGGGAGACGGGAGAACTAAAGCCTTCTCTCTGCGAACGCCGTTCTTCACACACATCCCACGTTAATCCAGCTTGCTCCTAAGAACGCTGTACCAAAACTAAACACTTTTAGTTCACAGCATGCGGGCCCTGTTCCCCTCTCTCTGTTCTTCTCCCAGTGGAGAGGGCTGTCACATGGAGTGGATGGGTGTGTAGACAAGGCAGGAGTGATCAGCATGAAACTGGGGAAAAAAAGCGCCAAAGTTTAAGGATGACCTCTCCTTCCTAACAGTCTCAGCTGCCATCCACATACTTGGAAGGGCAAGTCCCTGGAAAGGGAGGGCATATGGCTGCCAGCAGATCCACTGTATACACGTTCTGCTCACCCTTTGCCCAAGAGATTTGGACCACATTACTTTTACCTGTTCCCAGGGCACATCTCTTCATGATTTGTTCCGAGTACCCTCTTCTGTTGCTGAGCAGCTCAGACAGACAGTAGACACAGTCAATGTACATGTAAAGCCCTGCCAGAAGTCTGTCAAGGGCCTAGCAACTTGGATTTTCCCCACAAAGGCAGGATAAAGGTACCACTGGTTGCCACAGACAGATTCTTGGATCCCAAAGAAACTGACACCCAAGTCCCATCACTGAAATGCATCTTCCTGCAAGATGTTCACAGAAGAAAGACCATATTGATCTGTATTTCAAAACTGGAAAACTCTCGTCAACTAATGGATCTCTACATGTAAGAGTCTTTGAGACACCGTTGTCCTGCTCTTGGCAGAGAGTCTGCTACAGGACCCAACTTCGGGCATGAGAATGAGAACGAGCATGAGAAATCATTTAACTGTATTTTTGCCCTGCAGGGCCATGGGCATCAACGTGGAAAATACTGTAAAAGTTCAAAAATATGTTAACAAAATACTACCAAAGTGATTACTCCACTCGTGGGATACCAGTCCAATAGAAAGTGTCATGCCTAGATGCAGGAGGATCTAGACCGGGTCTCTCCTGCACGGCACTAACCACCGGGCTGGTTTCCCTGAGGCAGAACAGGAGGCAGCACAAGCACTACAAGCCTGGGAAAATCTCCTCCAGGGAGGCTGTGAGCAGTTACACCTTCCCATGGACACTGAGTTTTGGTGAGAGGATTCAGCCTTGAGGCTTATTCTAGACACTCACTAGTTTCCAGGAGAAAATCGACCAGAAATAGCTGTTAACTTGCTTTAAGATTTCAGAGGAACCTAAAGCGTACACGTATGTGTGCATCTCACAGATACAAACGCCCGCTCATTTCCTGAACATATCCAGAGTGCAAAAGGGAGGAAAAAGGAGTCTTATGGCTGCTAATACATGAACTGATGGCCCGAAAGAATGTCAGTGCAGAAGAAAAAAGGAAAAGTAGACCTTTTGAGTTTCTCACAGATTTTCTGGTGCAGTGCTCTTCTAGGAGAATCATCTAAGTGATTTTGCATTTAGGAAAAGATGAAGGTTCAGCTTGTACAGGCTCTCCTAGAGTTACCTTCATGCTAACCTCCACCAAGGAGAAAGTACTACTGAGGCAGTACATAACAACAACAACAAAAGTTAATCAACCCCTGACTGTAAGCTTTAATTCCGGTCAAGTCTACAGTCACACCAAACTGCATGTGGATTCCTAAAAATGGCATCAATTCCCTTCAAAGGAATTTATCCATTACACAACCAAATGGTGATGTAAACACTGGAAAAGCAATTTTGCTTTGGCTTGCACACTAAATCTTAAAAGTAGGTATTAGCAAGTAGACATAAATCCAAAGAACGTGGCAGCTGAGAGCTAGGTTTGCTGGAGTTTGAAGCTATGGTTTTCAATACTCCAGAAGCTTCTCCATGCCCCACAAGAAGTATTGTATAGCTATATACCAGAACTGCTTATATTATACTTGGGTGCATAAATCTCCAATAAATCTCTGAATCAGAACTATAACATCTGAAAAATGGTCTGTGACAAGCTGAAATCTATCAGTGAGAACCTGGGCCAGAGAGCTGCGACATGTTTCAAATGAGACACCATTCACTCACGACATGTAAACAGCAAGATGGAAGAAAAGAGGGAATTCATTATGTCAAAGTTAAGACCAAGAACAGGCAAGAGGTCTGCTCCTACCCTTACTACTAAAGGTAAAGTTATGTTTCTACCATATGGTGAAAGGACTGCTGTAATTGAAAGTAGAAGGGTGGCCACCCTTTTGCTCAGCCACTCGCCAGGGGCAAGTAAACTGTGACCAAGCACTGCCCTACTTGGAAAAGGGTTTTGCTTCTCTCTCGACCCTTCCATCTTTCAGAGTCCCTTTGACCTTGGACAAAAATACTAAAATGCTCACAGAGAAAGGCAAAATTGGCATGAAAAGAGATAGTCTGGGAGGAGAGTGGTTGGCTGCAGTGAGAAACTGAAGATGGACTAAGGGAAGAACTCAAAGCAGCGATGCTGCAGAACACTGACTAGAAGGACCTTCTAGGGACAAGTCCATCTGGTGTTTTTCTGTGCTCAAATGAAAAGAGCCCAGGTTCCCACAGGCCCCATAGGCCACATGTTCTGAAGAGCCTTAAGAGCTCTTCACATTCAGGAAACCTTAGAGGCACCTGGCCAGTTAAGAGAACTGCAGTGTTGCAAATTCCCAGGGATGCTCAGGTCCTGGTTCAGATTCAAGTGACAGCGATGTTGTGTTCAGACAGTGCTACAGGAAGGGGGGAATGAGGAATTCAAGCGCAAACACCGCTCTAAGCAGGAAAACAGGACAAGACTCCAGCATGTTTGTGCGCTCAGGGAGAGATGGCCAAGTCCCTCCTTCCCACACAAAGCAAACTGGAGAACAGAGTCCAGCTACACAACCAGACTTTGGACCTACTTAGAAGTTTCCAGAAGTAGCTCTCATATCCATACAACATGTGATGGGAAAACAGTTTGGCAAATGGAGCCTGTTGGGAAGGTGACAAGCCATAACATCCTAAGGAAAAACCTCCAGGCCACAGAGAAAACACTGGAGTTTGAATTCAAGTTCTGCAGAGGAGATACCTGCTTCAGCAGACTACTAAATACCTCAAAAAGGAGGATTTAAGATGACATGATGGCTTTAAAACTACCAGATGGAGAGAGACTCCCCTACCATTCTGAAAAGTGAAATACAGTCCTGATGTAGAAAGCAGTGGAGAAGACTATAAACCGAAGAAAGAGGAGCAATGTCTAACAGGATAGCATGGAGTGTGCTGCTGTTCACAAAGGAAACAACTTATTATTCCAGGTAAGGACTGTAGAAACTGCATATTGTCATGTTATTCCCTTCCCTTCTCCTCCTTTCCCCTTCAAGGGACAGGCCAGTATGGGTGTTGTTATTCCACCTGAAGGTGGAAGATGATGAGGTAGGGAATGACACTCAGCATAAGAGTTGCCCCTCACTAACCCAGCTATAAGGAGCTAATTAGTTCAGTAAAAGATATAACTATGACCCCAAATTCCCCTCTCTTGCTGTGGTCGGGGAAGCAGCTACACACACAGCAAATGACAGGATGTCACCAAAGTGAATGAATCCGTCAGCCACTTTGCAGGAGAACAGCTAACAACATTGCTCAGTCATGGTGAAGATCAACACAGGGACTACAGCTGGGCTGACCAGGAGATCCCTGAACAGGAAGCTTGGACGTTGCAACAGCAGCTCTTGTACATGTCAAAAGACCCTCGTCTTCCTTCACAACGGACCAGGTGTCCTTAGCCCTTTAGGACACCATCTAGGCAAGTTATGGTAATAACCTTGCATTTTTGGTATGGCAGACAGAGCACCCCCACCTCCTCCATGCCTCCCAGCGGGACCAGGTCAGATACTGACCGTGTAGAAACGGGAAGAGGGGAGACAGGGGTGTTTACTCGGCCAGCGGTTCCTGGAACGCAGCCTGCTGCTTGCCAGTTCTGTGTCACCTTTGAGGAATGCAGGGAGGATGCAGAGCGGTTTCTTTCTGAGCTCTCATCTTTCCCTACACGGGCTGGCGTCCACACGCTGCCTCCACCCTCCCTCTGCCCCGGCCTTTTCCTTTAACTGGCTGAGCTGAGGCCAGCTCGGATCCTGCCAGCCCGCCCTCCCACCTCAGCCTAGCCCTTCACTGCAGCTTCCCACCACTCCGCCTTGCCCTCTGCTTCCCTGTTTGCCTCAGCCACCCTGGCTCTCCTCTCCACCCACTGCCCTCGCCTCTCTGACATCTCCCTGACCCTCTCAGCTTTCATCCATCACTCCTCCTCTCCTTCTTTCCTCTTCTACTCATTAGCCATTCTCATCAGCCTCCTTTCTAGACTGCTCCTCCCAAGATGCGTGGAGGTGGCTCTGGACTACCCCTCACAGCCACCCATGCTGCATATTCTTCAGTGAATCTTAATACTTACCTTAAAATCCAGGACTTGGGTAAGCCTGCCCAGGGAAAAAGGATCCTCCTAGGCCAAATCATACTCAGGCCTGGTTTGCCAGCACAAGGCACCTATTAAGCATGGTGTAGCAAGGGCTGAATGGCATTCAGAAGAGCATCCATCAAAGTTCCCAAATTTTGCCTTCCACTGTCTTTCTTGACCTGCACAGCCAGCCCCATTTCTTAATCTTTCATCAGCACTGCAGAAATGCAGAGAAGCAACTTGTGCAAAGGCAAAGGTAAAGGAGGGAGAGTATTTCCACCACAACGAAGGCAAGCAAAGACGCTCAGGTAATATAAGGATGTTGGGGAGGGGAGGGGAAGACGACCCTTGCCCCAACCTGAATGGCTCCTTGTCCCTTGACACTAATGACAGGAAAAGGTGAATCTGACTTTCCCCAAAGGTGAACGCATTACTCACAGTTCTTTGTAGTTGGCATCATACAGGGTTGCCCATTTGTTTTGCTGATGTGGCTGCCACTTTATAGACTGGTAGTTGGGATCCAGGTAGGAGCCATTCAAACTGTCATTATCTTGAATCAGGCCTGTGGCAAGGAGGAAAGACATAATTAAATCACTCTGGCAAGGCATCTAGGTAGACAAGAGCAAAAGGAAGCTACTGGCAGTGCCCACATGGCCAGCCTGAAGCCTTCTTCTTGACTGACAGGGCACCCCTATGAGCAGTAGATTTAGGTTATAAGTACAGCATCCTCCTCTTCTTTTGGGAACACAGCTGGGGCAAGTGTTTCTGGCTGGACCCTGTTGTGCCCATATGCTGTCCTCCCAGGCACCCCGGCTGAGCAGGGCATCCGGACTAGCCAAGGGGGGTTGCATGCTGCGGGGATTAAGAGGGAAGAGGGAGGCAAAAACCCCACATACCTGGTGAAAGGGGCCCCGGCTGGTGCCAGGGGGGCGTCTGGACTCTGTCAGGGTTGAGTGGCACGGACCCCATACCCGGCTCCTGCTTTATCAGCCCATTGAGCATTTGTGCATTGAGGGTGTTGGGAGGCGACTCGGAGTGTTTCCTCTTCTTGGCAGGGTGCATGGGGAGGCTGCGGAGACCCACAGGAAAGCAAAGGCAAAAGAATGAGCTGGTGCAAGAGCACAGGGGGAAGTGGTAATACGCTCATAGCAAGTGACCAGGAAAAGGCTGTGATCCTACATAAAAATCCAGAACTTTTACTTAGGGCACTACAGGTTCTTTTAAAGCTTTTCTACCGCCAGCCTCTGTCTATTCCCAACTGTCTATTTCCCTTCTATTTCCCTCTGTCTATTCCCAACATTCAACTCCAAATGACTATCCCTGCTCCAAGGTAGGTCATCCCTACCCTGACACCTCTCGAGCTTTTTTAAATTTTTTCTACAGAAATAGGGCACGTTTCCTAATTAGCAATTAAAAACAGTAATTTTGCTTAGAATGTTCTGCAAGCCTCAAACTCCCAACACGCCTCATTCCCACCTCCCCAAATCATGCCAACAAGTCCAAAAGTGCTCTAGGGCCTTACTCTGCTCCATGTTGCTGGAGGAGCTGATGCAGCATCTGCGACTGCTGGGCACTGTGGAGGTCACCTGGCGACATGCCCTGCCCAATGCCGTATGGTGGCATCAACGGCTCGGCCTTCATGTACATCTCCCGCTGCAGGCTGGGGTAATGAGGGTTGAGCTGCTGCTGGTGAGGGTGAGGTGGAGGCGGGGGAGGACCCTGAAGGTGAGGAGGTGGAGGAGGAGGATGCTCCAGGCGGGAAGGGGGAGTGATGTGGCACATATTCTCGGGGGTCATGGTCCGAAGAAGGTGAGGATCTTGAAGGAGAAAAAGAAAGAGTGACGGGTTAGACCAGCAGGTAGGGCAATGCTCTGTACGGCATAAGCCCACATCCAGCACAGACACAGACTCTGCTCCAAAGTTGCCACTGGGAATTTCTTTCAGGCTCTCCCCAGAACTGTCCCAATCTCTGTTAGCTTCATGAACGCACACCTCCCTGCCTCTTTCAGTTAGCCTTGACAAGGCTGTGAACCTTCAGCAACTTCGTCTCCCTTGCAGTGGCTACTCTGCCTTGAGTTGACTTCTCCTCCCAGATTCTTCAACAGCCCTCACATTTTATAACGATCTCAAGAGATTCCCAGCAAGACAACTTCAATTATGGCTTCTTCATCACATCGTCAGCATCACAGGACTTCACCACATACCATTCATCAGCAAAAGAGAGCGAGAAGGAGAAAAGATCCCACTCAGATTCCCAAAGCACAAAATTAGAGAGTCATAGATTGGTTGAGGATGGAAGGGACATCTGAAGATCATATAGTCTACTCCTCCTGCTCAGGCTGGATCACCTAGAGTACATGTCTCAGGATTTTGTCCAGATGGCTTGTGAGTATCTCCAAGGAGGGGTACTCCACAGCCTCTCTGAGCAATCTGCTCCAACGTTCAGTCACCTTGGCAGCACACAAGTTTTTCCCACTATTTGAGGAATCTTCTGTGGTTCAGTTTGAACCCATTGCCTCTCATGCTGTCACTGACTCTCATCCACCGAAAACACTTTGGTACCATCCTTTCTACATCCATCTTTCAGATACTGATACATATCGGCAAGATCCCTCTTTAGTCTTCTCCAGGCTGAAAAGACCCAGCTCTCTTGGCCTTTCCTCCAATGACAAGTGCAGCCCAAGATACCATTGGCCATCTTGGCCACAAAAGCACACTGCTAGCTCGTGGTTAACTTGCTGTCCACCAGAACTCTTGGGTCCATCTCCACAGAGCTGCGTTACCAGAAGGTCAGCCATCACCCCTAGCTCTTGTACATCAGCTACTCCTGCCAGTTACAAAACTGCAGTTTTGTAAGCAAACTGCAAAAATCATCAGCAAACTTACTGAGCATACACTCAGTCCCTTCATTCACACCACTGATCAACAGTTGAACAAACTGTTTAACGTCATGGATTTGGTTAGGCCCATCATGAACAGGAATGGGAGCTACCTGCTCAAGTAAGTCATCAGTAAATAATGTTGGCAGTAGGAAACATTCCCCAGCTCTTTACACTAGTTGTCTTGGCAAGTACAACAACTCCATGGCTTGCAATTGCTAATGAGGTCCTGCTAATGTCTTAAGATACCAATTTATGTCTATATCAGCATCTCTATATGACACTATATAGCTACATCTATAATTCCTCTGCAAAGAGCTAACACGATACACGCCCCAGCCCCTGATGACACAGGCCTCTGACAGACAAAAACTGCCTACCCAGAATCCAGGGGGGTCTAGAGAGACTCTCCACAATGTCAGAGGACCTCTCAGCTGTGGGACACGACCTCCTGTCACGAAATACAACTCTCACCCAGGAAAAAAGTCTTGAGCTAAGGGCAGAATTCATCTCACCCAGCACTGGCCAGCTGAAAGGTTGGTGTTTTTTCCCAGTGAATTGTCTAATCTCCTCTACAGGAGAGAGAAAGAAAGAGATCTCCACAGGGTGACTGGCCCTATCCTAAGACGGGGGAAGAGGTCCCTCCCTGAACTGGCTATGAAACAGGCCCCAGAAAACACCTTTGTTGTCAACACTTCATTGCTGGAGAGCTAAGTGAAGTGAATCCTCCTCTCAACGACTCATGCAAGCTCACACAAGAACCCTGGGATAGAGCAAGACCTTGAACTCTTGGTTTGTGAATGTCATGGCCAGAAGAGGAGACCAAGACTCTACTCTTGGCCACAGCATTCACACACCTTGCACTCTCTTACTCCCATGCCTAACGATAGCTTCCCCGTAGCCTCCTTCTCACATCCCTTACTCCACTCAACCTCAGGTATGTCCCAGACTCAGCCTGTGTCTAAAGCACCAAACCAGGTTTGTTACTCCATGCATTACTGTGCAGGGACAATCATTGTTTCTTCTACAATGAGAGTAGAGACATGGAAACAACTAGGAAAAAAAGAAGGCATGACTGAATCTGAGCATCTCCAGGTGACTGGCATCATTAGTTAGCATTCCTTTAGCAGCACTTACTTGTGTTTTAACTTAAAACAGAAGATGACTTTGATCTCTACCTTAAATAAACAAAATGGGACATTCAAATGTTATCCTACCTTCCTCTTCCTCTGTGTGTAATTGGATATTGAAGTGATGCCATAATTAGAGTTGATTTGACTCTATCACCCTGAAAATACATTCTTGTTGCGTGGAAGTGCACATAAATCACTTTCTGCAGCCCAATCTTAACCCTGGCTAGCCATAAGCCTAATGCACAGCAATATCAGTGTTCAGCAAAGGGCTTTGGTTATAACCACAACATTTTTGGAGGCTAGAAGCAATTGCCACAAGCAATTTAGACAGTTCTGTGTACACCTGAACAGCTCATCTTACAGGTTAATCATTTGCTTGCATTGTTCTTTACACTGTCCCTAATGACAGTTTTTTCTAAAGGAAAGTTTACAGCTCGCTAAGAAAGCTGGTGAACAAAAAAAAGGAAAAACACCACGTTCATCTCAGATGGAGCAGGAAGGAATTTCTTGGCCTCTGAGTTTGTATGGAACTGTCAACGGAACCGGCAGACTGGTCACACTGGAGACTGCAACTGTGAAATTTTTGTGAAGTACCAAGAGAATTCAGCCATCATGATAATATCTGGTCCAAACTTTCCAGAAGTTGTCAGCTTTGGCATCATACGACGGCTCATTTTTTTCTTCTGATGCAACTTAAAATGGAATAGGCTTTTGCTGTACATAGGTGAAAACAAAGACCTGAATCCAACTAATTACAATAATCTTCTCACCACTATCTCACCACTGTGCACAAGACACTGTGCACTGTGCACAAGACAAAATCCAGGCAAACTCCGCCTTGCAACCAGCCTTCAGGATGTTAAGGAAAACGAAGCCTAGGCATCAGGTGAAGCAAAACCCAAGCAAAATACAGGAAGAAGATGCATGAAGCCTGTTAAAGACTGTGCAACCACTGGAAGGTATAGCAGGTAAGAAATTTGTGTGTTCTTTTCTAGAGTTCATCCCTAAGCAGGTGCCACTAGCCAGCCTTGAACCAGAACCTGATTCGGATGTGCTCTGGTCATTCAGAACAGCAGGGGAAGTCAGTTGTTGACTGATGAGGCAAAATCATCTGACTGGAAATAAAAAGATCTCGATTCTGGGGACTAGAAAGGTATGTAAACAGATACCACCTATGGAAGGCTACCCAAGAGGGGAGTGGAGGAACCTAGCTAATTCTAGGGGAATCTAGCTGAGCATCAGCACACGCTGCTCCTGCTGCTGCCCAGGGAGAGGGAAGTTCTCTGCCCAAAGGGACAGTAGTAGCTCACTGGGGTAGGCTGGGGACTGGGAGCTGCCAGAGGCTAGGCCCTCCCCTGCAACATGCAGCAGGCAATCTGCGCTCTGAGCCTGGTAGACCAGGGCAGGAACTGTCACATCAGGAACCACACACATGCTCCCTGGAAAGGGTGAGTTTGGTTTATGGCAACAGCCATGGGATACAGAGGTTACTGACAGTGAGAACTGACAGCCAGAACCAGACTAAACAACCCCCAGAATGGTCTCGTTTCTCTGAAAGATCATAGAGCTATGAACTAACCTACGCAGCATCCTATCTCCCAAATAAGAGGGTCCTACAAACCATACTGCAACTAAACGAGGAGAACAGGGGAGAAAACCCTCAGGAATTATGACTTTAGGAACAAAGTAAGTCCAGCTCTTTAGAACGTCCTTAGCAAATGTCCTGTCCTTGCCGTATGACCAGATACGGCACTAGTAGCTTGTGTACAAGCTGGGACACCTTGTGCTACTTTCAAGGGACAGCCCATGCAGAAGGTTCAGGGAATATGCCCTTCCAGAAGGACATTAGGAGACCAAATATCGCCAACACAATCTTCACTACCTCCATAGCTAATCCTAAGCAAGCTCCACATGCTCCTAACCCAAGGCAGGAAGAGAGGCTGCATTACTGCTGATGCATTTGCCAAACGTGGGGCCCATGCTCTGTGTTCCTAGCAGTGTCAGATCCAGAGAAAGGCTAGATCCAAGAATGGGACACTTCCCTCACGAGGAATGAGCTGCTCGGTGGGTGCTCTCCTCTTTCTCCTTCCCCTCTTCTCCCAGAGCAGCAGGGCTGCTGTTCCGCCAGCACGTCAAGCAGTTCTCCCGGTGGTGAACAGAGCGGCCTCTTTGTTATATTTAAGGAAGGGCCAGGAGAAATTCCAGGGATTTTTTTGCAAGATAAACAGAACTCTTGACCTCTTCAATCAAAAAAAAAAAAAAGAGCAGGACTGAACTGTTCCTGGTGGGGACTGGGCTGGATCTGGGGAAGAGGGTGCTGCTGGCGAGGGGGAGGGGACATGAGGAGCAACCTTCCCCTCTCACCACCGAGGTTCCTCCATCACAACATGGTGAAGGTCACAAATAACGCCCAGCGACTTCCCCGTCCCCTCGGGGCCTCAGGAGGGCCTGGCGGCGACGCTGGTGGTTCCAGGGAGAGGCCCAACTCTTCCTCCCCGTCCCAGGAGGGTAAGCCCCCCGCTCCCGTCCACCATAAGCTGTTCTCATGGAATGAGAGGGAAGGGCTCGGAAGGAACTTACTGCTGAACGGCGAGTTCATTTCTGTCTCCCCGAGCTTGGCTTCATTTCGGACGGGCGTGCACTCCTAGCCTTTCGCTTGCCCATGGCGGAGGGCAGGACCAGGCCTCACAGGCTCCCCATGCCATGCTGGGGGACGAGCCATGTCTGCTGCTCCCTCACGATGTAAATGGATTCACACCTCACCTTCTCTCTTCTTCCCTCTCTTATTCGCACTCCCCCCTCGCACAGACTAGCAGTTGAACAATAGGCGAAAGCCTAGGGATATTTGCTAAGTGATAATCTCCCCACGTATTGCAGACGCCTGTTTTCTCCCGCCTGATAAAGATTTCAGAGCCAACCACTTTCACTGAACAAATAGGGGGAGGATGTGGGATTTGTTTTTTTTTTTTTTCATGTCCACCTTTCCCCGCTCTATACATACACACATACTCTTTCTTTTCAGCACTTACCATTCACCTGCTGAGGGGAGTAGGCTTCCGATCCAGAATCCGGGGGAGAGTCGGGTAAAGTGCTGCAGAGTGATTGAGGGGAAAAAATAAATAAAGGTTATTTTGAACCAGCTTCCCACGCAACTTATAGATCCAGTTTGATCAAAGCACCTTCCAGCCTCCAAACAAAAAAGTCTCCTCAGCTGCACCCACGGCAGATCCCTGTTTTCCCAAGTGTCTCCTGCTGTCAAGGTAGAAACTGCCCTAGATGTCACTTTGAACGTCTCCCCACTGGGCTTCTTTTGCTCTCCTTTGCAGGGACAGACATTTTGCTGACCTGCCAACAGGACTTCCCTTATGACTAGTTAAAAGAAGCCAGGCAAAAATGCATGCATTTCCCAAAGAAAGACCACTTGCTTCACTAGGAATAAATGGGATCCTCTAGGGAAGCCTGCCTATGGCCTCCAATCTGATGCATGAAAGTGAAGGCCGGGACCCCGGCAAACAGATTCCTGCCCTGCCTCACACCCTATACGAGCCTGAGCTGCCAGCAGCACCATCCCAGATTTAATACAGTGTGACCAAGAGCAGAGTGTGGCCAACAGCGAAATGAAATGAAGGTTCAAAATCTGAGCGACCTCGTCCAGCACAAGCCATCGCACAAGGTCAGCGGGACGAGCAACAACCTTTCTCCTTATGCAGTGGCAGCACGGACACAGGGAAGGGGACTGCTTAACTCCCACTGCTTTACTCCTACTTCTAGCTCCTATTTTGTTCTTTTACCTTCAGTCAGCTCAGGCTGCAGACTGCTGGATTCTTTATCCTTCTCCAAAGCATCTTTTTGTGAATGAATCTGAACTTGTTCTTTCCAGCTGTCTGCCATGGACAACCCCATGAAGGGGAAAGCTGAAGCCTCACAAATCTCCATGCCAGGGAAGATCCTCAGCCATCCTGGTGCACAAATAAAGAACTTGTGTGCCTCAGACACCAGTTCTTCTCCGGTAACACACAGACCAAACGCGTTGAAAAGACTGAGGTGCTGGTCTCATGCAGACCAGGCCATGGCCACTGCAAAGCCAAGTTACAGCAGACAGGCAGGGAAATGGTGGGCTGGATGCACAACTGTTGTCTGCACTCTAGGCCAAGGCTCACTTCACCGTAACATCAGCAACGAGATCTGCCTCCGTGGAGATATTTGGCAGGGGGTTATCCTGTCAGGGAGATATTTTGTCTGCCCATTCATATCTGCTGCCTCCCAGGGGACACAGCCTCAGCAAATTCCACCAGGTTTTAGCAGCCCAGCAACCTGCCAAAGCCTGCTCTAAGGAAATCTGGCTGTGCTTTTCTCCTCTTCTCCTGACACCACATTCCCTGTCAAAGGTCAACTTTCAATGGGGATCCTTTTTCATTCCCTGTCTTAC
Source organism: Rhynchotus rufescens (assembly GCA_032273925.1). NCBI lineage: Eukaryota > Metazoa > Chordata > Aves > Tinamiformes > Tinamidae > Rhynchotus > Rhynchotus rufescens. Next base: position 41,525 of record JAVCKT010001588.1, read on the forward strand.
ATCATTAGCTTTGTGGCAGCAAAATATTCCCGGACAAACCAGTGCTCCTTGGATAAAACTGTCTGAAAAGCAAACAAAGCTCTTAAGTCTGCGGGGATGAAACACGCAGAACTATGCACAAGCCCATCGAATCGTATCCTTCTGCTCCCAAAAGCATCCAGAACTACAACTAAACCATAGCTCCCAAGACACCCGCACCAATGGAGTCAACTTGTCTAGGAAATAGGTTCTCACCAACCAACTGGCACACAAAAGTTCCTGCAGAGCGACAGGGTGAGATAATCCTAATAAAGAACTCTCAGCTTTTCTTGCTCTTGTTCCACCTTCATTTCTACTTCGTCCTCCCCACACACTCTGAGTCTGCAGTATCCATCATCAGTCTTACTTCCTCTTGCCAAATTGGCTGTAGCTTCATTGTCTTCACTAACTAGAAATTGATATGGATTAAGGCCTCAGCAAGGCAAGTTTGGGGCAATAACAGAAGAATCAGAGATTTAAGGGAATCCTGAAATCCTAGAAAAGGTCTGTGTACAAAAAGATGGACAACATTACAAGGTTCGCTCTAAGAGTATAAGGAGGTCAGGAAGACATGTGCAGCCCAAGGACAGGGTTCACTGACATCCAGCACTTAAGAGCGTTTCTCCAGGAAAAACCTAGAACAACAGAAGAGAGTTATTCTTGAATGCTAAAGAATTGCTGCCCCCAAACGTGATCCAATTCATCACACCTATACCAAGTTCTCCATGTCCAACAACAAGGATTTGCTAGGAATGCAGCTTCCATTACTTTCAGTGATGGCCAGATTCCGGCAGAGCCTGCTGAGACAGTCATGTGCCAAGGCAAGGATCCATCACACACAAAACTAAAAAAATTATATTCCAAATCACCTTGTCCCTGCCCCTGAATAAATACAGGGCTCTTCTCACAGTCATAGTAGTTTCTGATGTCTCCACCAGACTAGGGATTTGTTGTTCTGGTATAAGGCAATCAAAGAATCACAGAATCATAGAATGCTTAAGGTTGGAAGGGACCTCCAAGGTCATCTAGTTCAATCCCCTGCACACACAGGGTCACCTAGAGCACATGGCTGCATCCAAGCAGGTTTGAAAGATCTCCAGAGAAGGAGACTCCACAACCTCTCTGGGCAGCCTGTTCCAGGGCTCTGGCACCCTCACTATTAAGAAATTTTTCCTTACATTCCTGTGGAACTTCCAGTGCTTCAGCGTGTGGCCAGTCCTATCACTGGACACCACCGAAAAGAGGCTGGCCCCCTCCTCCTCACTGCCTCCCTTGAGGTATTTATAGACACTGCTCAGGTGCCCCCTCAGCCTTCTCTTCTCCAGGCTGAACAGGCTCCCTCAGCCTTTGCTCATAGGGCAGATGCTCGAGGCCCCTCATCATGCTCGTAGCCCTGCGCTGGACTCTCTCCAGCAGCTCCACAAAAGATATCATATAAGCAGCAGACAGGTAATTTGGCCTAATTTATGAACGTAGTAGAGATGTGGTCCTTAGTCATGACCTCGCACATCCTGGAGAATGCCAGATGCATGCAGAAGAAAGCAATAGGACTGAAAGGTATCACATTATGCTTTCGGGCATGGCGCTCTCTGAGCTACTTCTGGCCTTCTGGGTAAAGAACAACGTAGAAGTCCATATTATCCCCAGTTTGGGAATAAACCAGGGGCAGATTTTTTTTGGCTGTCTCATTCTGAGGAATCTTTTCAAGTTCATCCAAACAGCCAACGACATCCCAGTGGAGTTGCATTCATACCAAATCTTTGGTTCAGCGAGCTGGCAGCTTCCAACTCTGGGACTCACCATGTTGTATTTACAGGCAACACTAGAGGGCAGAAGGCAGAGGGAGATAAGCTAGTGTGGTTTGCAGAGACGAGCCAGCCTGGATGCCATCCTCACCTCCTTGTTTTTACATCTAGTACCCATCAGCTGTACTGCAGAAGGCACAGAGTGTCACTGTAGAGATGAAGCAGCAGGACCACAGCAGGATCTGTACTGCTGGGACAGATCAGAGCATGAAACAGTTCCTTTCAGCACAACCAAGTCTCCTGCTACTGGATATGCTGCTGTACACTTTGGTTTTCATCCACTCAGCTCCAAATTACCTTCTTGCTTCAATTCCCTGTGGCTGGAAAAGCGCAGCACAGACCAGAGGACCAGAGAGGTGCATGAGGAAGATGAAACCAGATGTCTTCTTCCCTTTGGGTCTTCAGCCAATAAAGTTTCATGCAAACAACTGACCCAAAGCTGCCAAGAACTGAATGCAGATAACCACTGCATCTGAGAAGCATATTCCTCTTACCTCAGCTATAAGGGCTCAGCAACATTTTACCAAAGACACCTGGTTCCCTCCACGACTCATAGTATGTAGTAGCTCTCCATCATGCTAGCTCCTGTCTCAGCGAGTATTGCAGTACCCTCCCAACATGCCACATCCAACTGCTTTCCACCAAGGGGCCGTCTGGTCCTTTCAGCCATGGCAGACCCCAGCTGCCGTGTTTCTGTGCTCTCCCAGCCTGACAGAGTCATTCCCTTCCAGCCTGGGCTGCCACAGAGAGCACGAACCACATCTTTTCTCCTCACAGGTCTAAATGTCCAGTTGAGTTTATCAGCAATGCTAAAATGCAGTTCTCCTTCACAAAGGATGCATCCGTAGTTCATTGTAAAGGAGTATAAATACAGCTCAGATGCCAAGTCTTTCTCAAGTGAAGTATCCAAAGCATCAGGCCAAAATAAGTGCATCTCTGACCAATTTCATCAACATCTTCCCCTGGGGTGACTAGCTTTGGAACATCCTGGGCACTGAATTTTCACCTTTCAAATTTATTCAACATTATTTTTCTTCCTAAATTAATATTAAAACACCCTTCCATCACGCAGTTGAAGGTGTATAAGATAACTATTTTTACCAAAGTCATTGTTTTCACACTACCTGCTGACATAGGGGACATATACAAGATGCGAAGTTGTTGATTCTCTCTAATCTACAGAATACACTTAAGACAAAAACCGTGAACAATCTTTCAAGAACTTCAGAACCTATACTCATAAAAAAGTCCGTGCATCTCTGTGAATAATGCACATTGATGTTGTCAGCCAGGAGTCTGTGGAAACATTTAGCCAGAGGAAAGCTGGCTCGTTATCTGTCAGTTTTCTGCCACTTCCCCATCTCACTTACCCAGGTGCATAGGAGGCCTTGGGCTCCGATTTGATTGGAGGCACCACGTTGTTTATGCAGTGGCCACCAAGGTAGCCCTTGGGCACCACCATGCCATTGTTGTTATTGCAGTTGAGCTGAGCGCCATAGCTGGGTCCACAAGGGTTGGTCAAAGGAGGACCATGACGGATTGGGATCTGGCTGCCTGGGGGAGGAAGGTGGAGGGAACCGCTGGAAGCAGGGTTGGTCACATGGCCAGCATTGCTGATGGAGTTGCCAAGGGGCGCATTGATGGTGGCTGAGCTGGAGGGTTGGGGGTGTGCGTAGCTGGCTGAAGCAGGGATGTCAGGGAAACAGCTGTGAGAGAGAAGGGGACAACCTCAGTGCTACAGGCAGATGGCACTTTCCACCCACTACCCAGCCCTTCCCTCCCCAGCCATGCAGCAATGGGGACAGAACCTCTCAGGGGCACTAGGGAGCACGAGCAGAACAATCAGCATCCTGCTGTCGCTGGCAGGAACATGTCGGAAGGCAGGTCAGTTGCTTGGATTGGTGGGAGCATCATAACCCTAAGGGTGCAAGGCACCCAGGAGACCAGCTTCAAAGCTTATCAATGCTGGCCCCCATTTCCCTTCATCTCTCCACCATGGTGCTGTTATGCTATCAGATTCCTATCATACCACCATGACTTCCACCTGGACATCCTATCTGAAGCCTAAAACACTTCCTTTGCCCAATACCTATCTGAAGCCTAAAACACTTTCTTTGCCCAATACAACATGGGATACAGTTGGTCTGATAACAGGCTCTGCTCACTGTGACTCAGCTTATGGACTTGTGCAGGCAAGCAGTTTTGTCGTGTCAGCTCCAAGATACTGCTCCCAAACTAGGATCCAGTTCATCCAACCTGCTATGAAGGTCTGGTTTCCCCTGTGCTCTGCCAATGTCAGTGCACACAGGGAGACTCTTCCCTACTCTAAAAATGTGTTGTGCTGGACTTCAGTCTCCTGTCCTGAGCTGCTGGCGCTTACTTTCACATTGCCCAAAGCGATTTAGGAAAAATCTTTTCTGTGTCAACAGGAGGAAGAAGGGAAAGAAGAAAGCAACTGAGAGATGGGGGAAATTCAAAGGCAAGAAGCAGGGAAGAGACAGGAGGAAGTACGTGAAATGAATAAGGGAAGAAAGAGCACTGAAGGAGGACTTTGAAGGGGACAAAGGTGCAGCCAGGGCACATAGTGATTTATAAATGATTCCTCAAGTGCAGGAAAGGGAATTGCTTGATTTCTCTCCACAGAAGACAATAGTGGACACTGTTCCTGCTGTGGATCTAGGGAAGCACTTACATATCTGGCGAGTCCTCCTTGCTGATGTACTCTTCCAGGATGCTAGTGTCGATGTTAGATGGTTCCAAAGCTCCATTAATGTCGTGGCCTGCAAGGGAAGATGAAGTGGAAGAGCCATGAGAAAGACATAAATGGTTTTTGTCTTTCACATCAGAACCACCTAAAGCCTACACCAGACCATTTCAGAGTCAAGAAGTTGATCGAAGAGGATGATCAAATCCTTCAGTTGAAGAAGTACTGTCTGTCCATACCTATCTGCATCCCAGTGTAAAATAAGATAGAGGCAATATTTGTGGGACAACACAGTCTGGGAAGCTGGACAGGCCGAGGGGACTTGTGCTTCACAGTGCAATCTGTGAGCCAAACTCTGGCTGTGGCACATGCAGCTTTCCAGGGGATCAGGCTCAGAATACATTGGAAAAAGCTCGTGAAGTTAAGTCTGACAGAGACTCTCCACAGGTCTTGCCCCATCAGGACCAACTTGGAGCTGATGTTGCCTACCACAGACTCTGTTATTGAAGCTGCAAGAGCCATGAGTCTTGCCAGGGCCTCCTCAGCACTAACAGCTGACTGAAGAGCTGCCTTTTGCAGGCCATAGTAAGTGAAGAGGCAAGGGTCGCGTGGCAGGGCTTTACGAGCGGGCTCTGAGGGTGCTTTTGAAAGCCCTTCCTTGCCCTTGGATCCTTGCTTTCATTTTGCAGAACAAGCTGGAGTTGCCCCATGGCTACCATGACAGCTCTGGAACAGCTCTTGGCCCCTGCAGGAGCCCTCCTCCCTCTCCCCTCTCTGGTGCGGGCAAGCCCTGGGCTTTCTTCTCCTTTCTTCCAGAGGGTTCCTCCTCCCCTCGTCTGTTCTGGGGAAGCGGGGCTGGGTTCTGTTGATAGAAAGTGCATTCTTTATCTGTCTCTCTGAAGTGGGAGTGCGCAGCCCTCTGGGGAGGATGCCAACCCTCAGTGCCAAAGACACTGCCAAGAAAGTGGAAGAGAAGGCCCGGCTGCCTCCCCCTGAGCTCCGATAACGGAGATGGCCCTTCCTGAAAGGCCCCAAAGCTTCGTATTAATCCAGTGACACTCACCCAAACTACTCGCTCACGCACAGTCCAAGTAGTGCCACCCCATCCTCCCCACCAGGGGCCACGCGCTGGGGCAGGGTTAGCCAACGAACCGCAAAAATGGAGACGGGGGCTTTCGGCCCGCACCCGACCAATTGGAGCTCTCCCCTCGGCAAATCCCTCTCATACCAAGACAAGCAAATCGGCAGAAATAAATCCAGCGAGGAATTCTGTCAGACCGACAGGGGGTGGGTGTGTGTGTGTGTGTGTGTATGGGGGAGATCTTTTCCTTAGTAACCCTGGCTAAGGAGAGAAACTTTGGATAGCTGCTCCCTGGATAGGCACCTAACCCTTCGTGTGCCACACACCTCGGTGGCACAGGCAGAATCAAGGGGAGACAGGGGCAACACTGCTTTCATGTGAATCCTCGCAGACACACGTGCCACTCAGCTGGCAGACCACCCCCTTGGCTGGTCAGAAGCAGAGCCTGCGAGTTCCTGAGCTGTGCCACAGTCCACAGGGCCAGCAATGGGGACATTTCTCCATGACAACCTTCTCTCCTAACTCCCTGAGTTTGCAGTGAGGTGGCAGCAATGGCCTGGGTGCCGCTTTGGGTAACGTTGGACTGCAAGAGTCAACCGAGGGCCAGCACCACGGGCACATGCTTCCCTTGCTCAGCCCCTATGGCCCAGCCTCTCTTCGCTATGCCCACTTCTGACACGTCAGCCAACTTGCATCTACCCAAGCACTTCTTTTCGAAGCAGCAGCTCCTTAACCTGCTGCCCCTCACACAGCCCAAACTAGTGGGTGTTTAGCACTCCTTCCACCCTGCTGCCGCACGCTTGGCCAAAGGGAGAACGTGCCCAAAATCACATGACGTGTTTGGCGAGCATCCATGACAAACACTATCAGAAAACTCCGTCTTTACCCCACACTCTGATTGGAAGCGGCATTTGCAAAAGCAAAAAAAGGACACTTTACCAGATTTGCTGCCTTTCCACAAGCTACTGAGTTGGTCCAGGAAGAGATCTCTAGAGGGATTTCTATAGAGCTTCACACTTTCAAACTCCATAAATTTTTCCATTGGGGAAAAGGAGTCAAGGACCTCCCCACAAAGGAGAGAAGGCCCTCTGCAGCCCTGAGTGGTGCTGGCCTTCACTTTTTCATTATTACCTTGTCTTAAAAGTCACCTTCAGAAGAACTCAGTTGAGACCCAGGTAAAGGGTGAGATAAGCACCTGACGCGAAAGGTCTGTCAGCTGAACAGCCCTGGAGCAGCAGCAGATCCGATAATGCTGATAGGCAAGGGGTAGGGGCTACTGCTTGCTAAAAATAAAAATAAAGGAAGCCTACTAAAAATAAAGGGCTTTCCTCAGGTGGGGACCCAAGGCACTTGAGCCAGGAGAGTCAGGAGCTCAGCTTCATTTTTCCATTGCTCCTCCTACCTAATTCATTTTGACCATCTGAGAACTCTCTTCACTCCAGCTGATCCATCCTTCCCAAGGCCCTTGCTCAGCTCCCGGGGCAGAAAGTATCATGGAAATGCCTGTAGACAGCCCTGAAGAGCATCTTATGGCCCGTAACTTCTGTTCAGTGGGGGCTGTTACTGAAAGCCAGCTTAGGTGATTAATTAAAAGCTAATACTTCTCCTTAGAGTCACGAGCTCCTAACGACACTAAAAATGCCCCCTCCCCCTTCAAAGTGGGGATTAGGAGGGAGCTGGAAGCCACAATATAGGGACCCTGGGAAACCTGACACACACACACATAGCTTCACATAGGACAGACTCACGCACTTCTGAGTCCTAGGCAAACAAAGATGGAGCTGAAGGAGACATTGAACTCTTCCAATCCATTCTGCATTCCCCTTGGAAGGGCCTTGCCTCTGTATCGCTGCCTGCTCCATAGAATATACTAACGTGCACATTGTCCATAACTCCTTAAATGTCTCCAAAGCTCAACAGGCCACATTTTGCCTTCCATCCCAGAGCACTGAGTTTAGAGGGGTGCTGCAGGCCCTCCACCAAACTGTCCAAAGATCCCTTTTCTATGAACCAGCTAATCAGCATTTTCTGCACACAGCAGCATCCCAGGGAGTAAGACACCACTGCCAAGTAATTCAGTCACACTACTGCCCTGCTTCTAATGTGCTAGTTTCCCTGTAAAAACACGGTGAGATTTCTCAGCCCAAAAACATTTCGGACAACCTTCCATTTCACAACTCCTTCAGTTAGAGTGGATGCAAAGGAAAACTCAAACCTCGCAGGCCCCTTGTCCTGCCTTCACCTTGTTATACTCAAGGCATAACTTTTCTGGCCCTTGATTCAAAACCCTTTCAAAGATTTTGTGCATCCTTTAACACTCTGTACTATCTCATCTTACCTCCCTCCCAGCATCTCCACTCAGGGCCCCAGATCACCACTTTGCACCTCATCTCTCTTTCCTGTGCTCCCCTTTCTAACTTCTCCTCACAAAAGGGTTGAGGAGTACTCCAAAAGAAAGCTTTTCCTGAAAAAAAAGAAAAAGAAAATATTAAATCTCTATCATCTTCCTTACAAAAAGAACTGTGTGAAGGGAGACCTCTGTATGCATGAAAAAAGTCAGAAATCCCAGTGGTTAGACTGGTTTTCTTTGCCTTTCCCAAACTTCCAAAATGATCAACATCCAAAGAGAGGTGCTTCCAGCACCACCTTCTCCTCCTCCTACTCCCACTCTGATGGCATGGGTTTGCAGTCTCGTGTCTCCTCAGGACTCTGCGCCTCTACATCATTAGCCAAAGCATCCTCTTGGTTCCAGAACTTTCTCCCAGTCCCATCTTCAAGCATCTCCAAGCTCTAAAGCCTCCACCACACTCCATTTCTTTCCAGAGATGGACACGTGGCCTCAAGGCTGTGCGGACTCTGATGGGCTCCCAGAAGAGAGCACACATTCCAGATGGTTCTGCAGGAGTCTGAAAGAGTTAACAGTGCCTGGCCTCTGCAAGTCATCATATTTACAGGTCTGAGAGATTAAAAACAGAATTTACCTCAAGTGATAGGCTGATAAGTTTATGGTACTTCTATTTATAACAATCCCTCCCCCACCTATTCTTGCTCTGTTGCCTGTCTTCTAATCACCCGCAATCTTGCCTGGGTCACCTAGGGGTGGAAGGAAGGGAGCAACTTAAAGAACTGCATCCTGGGATCTCTTAATGAGAACCAGATGTGGGAACCTAGAGACTACAACGAGGTCAACTGTTTTAAGAGGCTGGAGCCTCTTAACCCATCAGCCAAGGGTGGAGGGACACTAATGATGAGGAGGACAAGAGCCTGTGCCAAGCGCCTCCCTGTGCCACTAATGCACACTGTGATTCTGTAATGCCTTATTCCAGAGGGTCAATTTTTGTTCTTGGTTTCAGAGGAACAGTGTGGGTTACACTCTTGAACTACAAATAAGCACGCTGTGCTCTGACACAAGTGCTGTGAAAGTCAGTGAGGAGAAAACTGGAAGGAAGAACAAAAGCCTATAGACTTCCTAGTGCACATTTCTGCTTGCTGACCCATAGACCATTTTCACCACCCCTGAAACCTGGTCCAAAGGGCTTTTCATTCATTCTTATCTACAGCAGGCTTGGGAAGCCTTCAGATAAAAGCCAGCGGAGAAAGGAAGAACACAGGGATGCCAGCGGCGGTACATCACAGGAGCTAGAACCCTTCCCAGTCTGTTGGTGAGCTCAGAGCTTCTGACAGAGCTTTTGGCTGGTCACAACAACCAGCAAAACACATTCAGCCGCCCAAGAACAAAACCTGCGCCCCCACCACCACCACACAAAGCCAAGCCAGAGGCACAGAGCACCCTAGTGACACAGCTGAGCAAGGAGAAAAAGGCGAAACACCCAGTGGATGTATGGTGGAACAGGGCAAGTAACATAGGCTTGAAGACCCCAGGAGCCCCTGGCTGTGTGCTCTACAGCAGGGAGTTCCACACAGCCAGATGTTGGGTTTTATCCCCTCCTCCGGCCACAGGGCTATGCAGCAGACAGTGGAAGGAGTGCCGTGTACAGGGACACCTGGCTTAGCAGGGCAAACACACCATAAATCAGGGAGGCCCAAAAGAGCAAGAGCAGAGCGCCACTGCGCCTACTGCCTGGTTTCTTACAGAAGGTGACAGCAGCAGTGGCACTCCGGGCCTGGGCAGCTAGTGACACAGCGAGGTGCACCACTCCAAGCGGCAGAGGCTGCGCACTGGGTGCCACAGCTGGCACCCAGTGCGCACCCAGTGCCCAGGGTGGCAGTGAGGAGAGCCATGGCAAGGAGCCGTGCCCTGTGCATGCTAGTGTGTCCCTGCGTCTGCGCGCAACGGGTTGTGCAATCAGCAGCCTGGGCTGCAGCATCGGCACATTCCCAAGGCCTTGCTCCGCTCTGCACCCCCTTCTGCTTCCTCCTGTGTTTATCCTTCGCCCCTGGGGGATTGGCTAACAGCCCAGTCGCGAGCATGAGGAATCTACACCGCAGCTCTCTAACCAAACACCACCTAAGCCCAGGGAGACGAGGCGTCAGGACTCGGCTCCAGATCTGCCTCCAAACCATCCGGAGCCTGTCCGAGTCTGCCATGCTGGGGAAAGCCCAAAGGTACCCAAGCACTACAGCCTCAGCCAGGTCCTCCTCGGCTCTCTGGGAATGCGACGAGATTCCTGTGCCTGCCTCTGCCCCAGGATCAGACACGGTGCACGCTGAAAGGAAAGCCCTGGCTCTGCCCAGAGACGTGGGCTCTGCATCTTCCTGCTGAGCAGACACAGCCAGGAGGCTCCCAGAGCGACAGACAGCTCCTTGCTTGGGGGACAGTGGAATGATCTCCCCATTCCTCCTCATGTCCAAACCTGAGCTACTCGGAGGGCACAGAGGGATCAAAATTTTCCCTCCAGTGATGAAGGGGTGATGAAGCCCTCCCTTCCACTTGCAACCAGCTCGGCCCCTGCCTCTTTCCCAGATATATGGCCCAACATTCCTCCCTAATGATGTTCTTTATTACCTGACTGTGACAATAACCAGTCACTCCCAGCAGAAGTGGCTCCTATAACCTGAGTGGGATGCAAAGCCAGATCACTCCCCCATCTCCCCCAAAGGGCTTTCCAAGACCACCACCAAGTCCCTGATGCCCACGGCACTCACAGAAGCCCCACTGTCCCCCCTCCCCAAGTTACAGCATGGTTTCTCCATGACCTGTGGCCCTCCTCAAACACCTACTTCTTTCTCACTTTCATCCAAGGGCTGCGAGTCCCTCCAGGACAGTCTGCTGGGATCTGCACACATTGTTAGTAAATATGTCAGTGGGGGAAAGTTTATGTAGTGTCAGCCCATGCAGCTCCAGGGTTTCAGAGGCCTTCACTTGATGTGACACTAATGGAGCTATGCACATCTACACTAGCTGGCTACACACTGGTAAACACTACTACAGAGCAGGTTCAGTTGTATTAGGACACCTTTCCTCCATATGTACACACACAACACATGAACCTTCCCACCATAAAAAGCAAACCTCTTCAAGTTAATGCAGAAGTATGGCTGTTATCTTGAACCTTATTCCTTGGGCACCACACAGCCAGCCATCACCAGAGAGCACTGCCCTTCCAAACCAAAGGATGCTCACGTGCGCCCCCTCATTCATGCCAGGATAGAAAACCCAAGCTCCAAAGCCACATCAGAAATACGGTCTATGTTGAGGTGGAGGTGTCTGCAAGGCAAAATCTGGGGTAAAATGCAGAGCTCAGCGTTAAGGCAATTAGAGTTTGAGGGGGTTTGTGCACTAGTGCATTATCCAGAACACCGTTCTGCTCCAGTGAGCCCCAGGAAGCCTAACGTGTATATCACATTTTAAAGAAAACAATGACAAAAACAACTGAGAGGGGCTTTGAAGACACATCAGCTCTCCATGGAGAGGCCAAGCCATTCAACCTTGGCTGGCTGGATCCTCACGATCCCCTCTCTCAGGACAATTATCCTGTGCTCTAAGCAGGCTCCTGGACAGTACCAGAGTTTGTATTTCTAAGCCCCACTGCAAATCACTCACTGTTGAGATAAGAAATGTATTTTCCCATGCCAGTTGGGGCAGAGCGTAAAGGCAATATTCATCATAAGAAATGGAAATACAGAACAGGACTTAGACAAGACCCCAGAGTTAACATGGTGAGCAGGGCAGAAAGAGCTACGCAGCCAGTAGTCGGGAGGTAGAACCACCTACACAAACAGAGAAGTCACAAAAAAAAAAAAAAAATCAGAATGATTGATACTACATGTCAATTGGGTGTGCAGGAGCAGCCTCACTAACATCTTGGCGTTCTCTACAGCATTCCCTTCTTCCTTCACTGAGGACTAAACTTCCTTACGTGTTAGAACTTTTCTGACAACAGTGTTTTCGGATAACCTGAAAAGTAGAGTCTCCCTAACTCATTTTCATGTCTTGTCTCAGGCTCATGATAACTCTTTCCTCCAAACCTGCTATACAACGCATCTCTATTCTAGGTACCAGGACGGGGAGATAGACCAAGACACCTATCCCTGTTCAGGTACCTGTCTAGAAAAGTAATGCCCTCCAGCCTCCTGCCATTCCTGAGAGACAACAATGAGTGTGGTGAGGGATGATCTCAAGGCAGAGCAGGCAGGAGGTGTCAGAGAAAAGCATTAATCTGTGTAACGACACAGCAGAAACATCTCCCTCAGGAAGCCTCATGGAAAAAGGATGACAGCTCCAAGTAGGAAAGATGACCAAACCCCTTTCTGCCCACCTCAAATCTCTTAAGCCTCCTTTTTGGCTTCTTTTCCCCTGCCCTCCTCTACCTTCTCTAGGTGTTTCTTTAGCCACTTCTCAGTATCTTCTCCACCCTCACTTCCCATCCTCTCCCATATTTCCCCAGATCCCTTCTCCCATTATCACTTCCCTCTCAGAACCATTATCCCTCTGGACTCTCTCAAGTCCCTTCCTCTTCCGGCTTCTCCACCCTTGTCCTGGCTTCTCCTCCGCCCTTTCCAGCTGTGAACCTTGGCATAGATAGAGCCATTGTCCATTGGGCATCGGGGCTGGGGAGGAGGAGGGGAAGGTGTGAGAAGTGACACAGTGGAGCATTTGTGTGTGTCCCTGCAGCCGTCAATGGCCTGCTTGTCAATTCATGCACTAAGATGGCAGAAATAGCAGCACCCACACAAGCGTTGCCATTTGGCAGGGTCTAAGATGCCCGCCTGGAGGGGCACATTGACTTGTTTGTTTGGAGTCCCACAGAAGACACGCCTTTATCTCCCTCTCTGGACTGAGGGTGCTGAAGGGCTGGAAAGGGGAGACAATAGGACCAGCCAAATCCATTTCACTTAAACATACTGGCACTTCCTCATCTCAGGACTGAAACCAACGTACCACGTGTTGGGGTGGCTTTGTGACCGTTGCACAACCAACCTTCGTGTTATTATTGCCACCTAACACATAGAATCATTATGGTTAGAAAAGACCTTCAAGATCATCAAGTCCACATGAAAATGCATCACCAGCTATCTGCTAAGCCATGTCCCTACGTGCCTCATCTACACGTTGCTTGAACACTGCCAGGGAAGGCGACTCCACCACTTCCCTGGGCAGCCTGTTCCAATGCTTCACCCTTCTTTCTGTGTAGATATTTTTCCTACTCTCTAACCTCTCCTGACACAACTTGAGGTCATTTCCTCTGGTCTTATTGGCAGTTATTCTGGAGAAGAGATCAATTCCTACCTCACTACTACCTCCTTTCAGGTAGTTATAGAGAGGGATAAGGTCCCTCCTTAGCCTGCTCTTCTCCACACTAAATAACCTCAGTTCCCTCAGCCGCTTCTCATAAGGTCTGTGCTCCAGCTCCTTCACCAGCTTCATTGCCCTTCTTTGGAGACGCTCCAGCTCCTTCATGTCCTTTGCTGCCCCATAGCTCTGCAGCCGCTCTGCCCCATGCCTGCAGCACTGCATGGGGTTGTTTGACCAAAGTGAAGGGCCCGGCCTTGGCCTTATTGAACTTCATACAGTTGGCCTCAGTCCATCAATCCAACCTGTCCAGAACCCTCTGTAAAGCCTTCCTACCCTCAAGCAGATCAATTCTTCCTCCCAGCTTGGTGTTGCCTGCAAGTTTGCTGAGGGTGCAATCCCTCATCCAGACAGTCAATTCAGATATTAAAGAGGACCGGCCTCAACACTGACCCCTGCAGAACACCACTCATGACTGGTCACTTGCTGGATTTAATTCCAATGACCACCACTCTTTGCGCCCAGCCATCCAGCCAGTTCCTCACCCAGCAAAGAGTACCCCTGTCTAATCCATGAGCTGCCAGCTTCCCCAGGAAAAGGCGGTGGGAGATTGTGTCAAAGGCCTTACAGAAGTCTAAGTAGACCACGTCCACAGCTTTTCCCTCATCCACTCTGCAGGTCACTTGGTCATGGAAGGAGCTTAGGTTGGTGAGGCAGGACTCACCTTTCGTGAACGCATGTTGGCTAGACCTGATCCACTGGTTGTCTGGAAAGGTCGTGAAGAACGGGAGAGAAGTGAGAACTGGAAGAAGGCCAATGTCATGCCTTCTTCAAAGAGGGCAAGAAGGAGGACCCAGGGAACTGCAGGTCAAGCAGCCTCACCTCCATCCCTGGAAAGGTGATGGAGCAGCTCCTCCTGGAGGTTGTCTCTAAGCACGTAGAAGACAAGAAGGTGATCAGGAATAGTTGGAATGGATTCATCCAGGGGAAACTGAAGTTTAACCAACATGAGAGCCTTCTCTGATGGGATGACTGTCTGAACAGCTGGGGGAGACCAGTGGATGTTGCCTCCCTTGACTTCAGCAAGGCTGTTGACACTGTCTCCCATAACATCCTCATAAGCATCTCAGCTTATACATAAGCTACTCAGGAGGCAGGAGATCTCAGGAGTGAGATACATTGAGAACAGGGTGAATGACATGCAATTTTGCTCAGTAGTGCAAGGTCTAGCTGGAGTCTAGTCTAGTTTTGGGTCCAGTATTGTTCAATTTATTCATCAGTGACCCGGATGATGGGACAGAGTGCATCCTCAGCAAGTTAGATGGTGAGACAAAACTGTGAAGAGTGGCTTAACACCTGAATGTGAGGAAAAAAGGAACTTTTTAAATCTGAGGTTGTCTGAGCATCAGAACGCCTGCCTAGAGAGGTTGTGGCGCCTCCATCCTTGGAGATGCTCAAAGGCTGTCTGACACAATCCTGGGCAACGTGCCCTCGGCAACCTAGCTTGAGTAGGGGAGTGGAACTGGATGATCTCCAGAGGGCCCTCAACCATTAGATGCTTCTGTGTGATTCTGTGAAAAGGAATGGATCAGGTTCTCACCTCAAGCAATGAAGAAAGGCACGAGGCTTGCGTTGCCTTCTTTTTCACACCATCTAGGAAAGTACCTGCCCCTGTTTGCTCCCTTTTTCCAACAGGATGCAGGAGAAGCCCTTATAGAGGTCAGGTTGACATTCTGGCTTTCAGTCCAGATGGCAGAAGCTTATCTTCCTGGCTGATTCTTTACCCTAACAGGTGTTGTTTCCTTAACTTCACCAACCTGCAGCTTGGGAAAGGAAAATTTTTTGCTGATTCATTTTCTGCCCCACAAAGATGACAATTCCAGAGAGAGTCTTTTCAGTAAAGGCTTCACGTTTGTTTTCTTTTTTTTTTTTTTTTTTCTCTTCAAAACAGCACAAAGCTTCATCTCCATGCCTCCCATTCCTCCAAACCCTCCTGCAACCAAGTTCAAAGCACACTGGCCACACAGACACTCCACTTTACCACATTTTAATAGGCTGTTGTTGAAGGATTGGACAGAAACAGAAAAAGACCTAGGCTAAAGCTTCTGATCTGGCACAGGAGTCCCAGCACATTCCTCTTTCTACAAGCCATTAACTTCATCTAGACTAGAAGTTTCAGGGGTGGGAGTTACCTTTTTCTACAGGGTAACATCTCTGTGTGAGCTCCCAGTCACTGCTGTATCACATGCTGCTAAGAGTGAAAGCCCAGCACAACCCTTTCCCCTTACAGGACCCAGATCCCCATGATCCAGTCATGCTTGGGGGAAGGAAAGAGAGGTCCAGAGATGCGAGATGACTTCACTAGGTTGACAGAAAGCTCCTGCACAACATCATCACTGCTTTGCTAATGGAAGAGAGGGAGATGCTGTGACAGTCCACTGGGTCACTGACCCCACGGCAGGGCCTACCAAGGCAGCAGGGTCTGTGGTCCCTGGAAAGGCTCTTGTAAAACTCAAAGATCGAGGTGGTCCAGAAGTGAAGACCCATTCTGGAGACTATTTTCAGCCCAATTCTAAGGACGTGCACACCACACACGTACTGAGGAACTCAGCGACTTCTTTGGAGCTACGCTGCCTCTCCAGGAAAATCCTCATCACACAACAATCTCTAAGCACAAAGATTGATCACCACAGAGCAACAGAATCTCTCACAAATGGGAGTGTTGGGTCACTGGGTTCTTCCTTATATCATTGTGTTTCATCCAGATGTTTCGCACCTAAAGCCTCATTTCCCTTACTCCTATCTACTGCCAAATCTCACTGAGGTTACAAACTCAGTACAAAGTGAGACTACCTGGAAAAGAGTCATCACAGCAGCAAGTCCTTGCTACACGTTCAGCACAAACCTTGAAGAAATGGCATCACTCCCCGGAATCTAAGAGCAGAGCAGTGCAATCAAGAGAAGTGCACCAGTCAGGAAGACAGATAAAAGGCAGTTATTTCCTTCCCCAAGGAATTAACACAGGGGAGATCCAAAATATCCTGCTCTGGTGGTCCAGACTTTACTTGGCAGACAAGCAGTATGAATGGCACGTGTGTATATTGAGTAGGCCTTCTGCTTTAGAGAAGAGCATCAGGCTCATTTAGATGGTCCAGTAACAGTCTTCCCGCTCTGCTACTTGGTTTGGGTTCAGGTTTGGTTCATGAGCTGAGTCACCCTGCTTGCGAGTTCTTGCCTTCCTTGTGCTTTTGAAAGACGAATGATGTGAAGGATACACTGAATACCATTTCTGTCCAGTTCCATTCATCTTAAGATAATATCAACTGTTACACCCTTAACTAATGCAGACCAAAGAGTTTTACTCAGGGAAGCTCTCATCAAATCCCGATTTTCTGAGTTGGATGTATCCTTTGGACAGAGGCTTCAGCTGATGAATCCATCTTTTCCCGAGGAAGGGGCCACGCTAATAAAGCGGCACACTTAGCTTTTGCTCAGTGTTTGTATAACACATCTTCATATCTTAGAGCACAAAAAGTGTTCGTGGACCAGCTCAGTGACATTCACACTGCTCTCTCTTCTGAGCTAAGCTAATCTTTTCTCATTTTATTCTAACTTGCTGTTTCCTTTTTCCGACTACCTGTGAGCTCTGCCCCACACCAGAACACACTTCCTGCAACAGAGATGTATTAACAAGTCACTGGACAATACAGGTCATACAGCAAATGTGCTCCTTGCATCAATTCATCCTTTGCTCTCTTTGTGTGTTTAACGTCTGATTTCAAAGAAGTGTGTTGTCTGCAGTGATATAAATGAAGAAGGGAAAGATCTCTGTCTCTCGAGCCTACTGTATGAGAAGGGGCAAGCATGGGGCTATTCAGAGAGACCAGAGGATATAGAGGTCACCCTGGGAATGGAGAGGTGGGAAACGCTGAGAGAAGACATCCCCATAGTCAAAGCATTCCCTTGCGACCTCGATGCTCTCTCAACACAAAGAGTCTCAAGCAGAAGCAAGTACTGAAACTCAAATAAGGGTGAGATGGGCCCGAAACACTGGGACAGAAACGTAAAATTCATGGCAATGCTGTGAGCTGAGGGAGGGAGAAGGTGAGGGATGGTTGACAACTGGTGAGAGCTCATCACAAAGGATTGAATACAGAAGAGATGCATGAAGAAGGGGAGGTACCTGAAAAGCAAACTGAGCCCATTTCTTGATACTTCAGCCTGGATGAGAAAGCTTAACTAAGCCTCTGGGACCCATCCCTCTTCTGATGCAAAGATGACTCGTTTCCCTCCATCTCTCTCCAGCACAGAAGACAGCAGGCAATAAGCAAGGCTGCTCCCCAGTGCTGCTGGCCCAGCTCCTTCCAACACAGCGCATCTCTCATACTGGTTCAGCTTCAAAGCACCTACTGGGGAAGCAGTAGCTAGGTCCTGAACTAACAAATCAGTCTCACTGCCAACCAGAAGAACTGTGTCCAGGAGTCAGGTTGTGAGAGAATGGGAAGGCAAAATTCGACAAAATGCAGGAGTCACTAGGTCGTTAGATTAAAAGATCTCTTAGAGCTTTC